>MIQA02013252.1:0-15209 GCA_001887855.2 Sclerospora graminicola | reverse complement strand
TTTAACTTCATCTCACCTTGTGTACCCGTTGATCTGGGGTGGTTACACTCACTTAGGTGGACTCGGTGACATAAACGATGATGTTGATCGGGTCGGAGGGTTTGACCTTCTCGAGACGGGGGGTGTCTTCGGGTGGAAATCTTCACCGGAGAACGGGTTGGGGTCGACACTTATTCAGTATCTAGGCACTGATCAGGAAAGTTCGTCTGATCAGGCCAGCCAATGAGAGAAAGATATAACGAAACCAAGAAAACGCGATCAATCCACGATCTTCCACAGTAATCCACAAACGTTATCTCCACAAAACCTTTACCAATATTATTGACGTGTTCCAAACACGTGTGCGTTGAGGGTGAGGTTCGATCACCTAAACAAACCCGTCGGGGGTCTTCCGGTAAGCCAAAATGCGTCTAAGCGCGTCTTAACCGGGAATTAGTTGAGCAAGAGGGGACTTATCAACCCTGTGCTCCCAATGACCGCAACACGTGGCGGAGCGACTCTTTGCTTAGGGGGAAAATCAAAACCTGTTATTATATATGCAATGTCCTATACCTGTGTACCATACATCAACTCATGCCTGACCTTTACTTCGAACCTATTTGCTTCGTCGCACGGTTGCGTAACACCCTCTTGCCCATCCTGGCTGCACCTTCAAGCTGTTCTGTACCGCTTCTGCCCTGATCACGACCCGACTCTTCAAAAGATCTTCAACCCATCCTGATCTTCAACAAACGACCTTGAAACCACTTGAGACCTGCTCTTCAGCACTTGTTCACTTCATATATAGTCCGCCCAAACCGAGAACTCACTTGCCCTTACTTATCAACGCTGATCAAAGGCTGATCGGCCCTGATCACGATCGCCATAGTGATCGACCAGGTGATCAGGCCTGATCAGGCCTGATCAGTCCTTGATCACCTCGGGAACGTTCTGGGTCATCATCGTCACGACTCAATTCATCTTTTAAACCACACTTCCGATCTTTATACCCCGTCAGAACAACCATAGAACACCGATCTCGGCTGATCAGGCCTGATCAGGCCTTGCCACGTCATCTTCGGACCAACCAAAGGTTCTCATCACTTACACAACCTGTCACTCCACATGCCCGACTTCATTCCTCATCTAATCTTCATTGCTCGGGCATGATAGGCTGATCAGGCCGTAACTTCGTGTCATGGTCAACTTCAACCACTATATCATTCAGAGATCGGCTGGTCACCTGCCCTTGATACGTCATGTCAACAGTCACTCTTTTCTTATTTCATCCACGGGAACTCCACTTAGTGACTGTAGTACCGATCGTGATCGTGATCTCCATCATTCCGCCAGTGTCTGGGACTGGGCTTAACGACCATACTCGGCTGATTTCTCCACGTCGTGAATATCCGTTGGCCACCACCTTTTCTTCTTAATCGTGATCAACCTTTTCCCACCCATCAACCGATGGGTGTTCTATCGTCACCAATCAACGGCCATGTGTGGTCCACTTCAGTCCCAATATTTTCCGATCGCTTCACCACATAAATGTCAGAACCAGGACCCAAATCAGTGTAAACTTTCAGATCCAGGACCCCTTGCAAAACCAGGACCCGGACCCGCTCTAATTTAGGCGGTTGTACATAAGCTGTCCAGATGTACTAAAAGACATCCTCACGTATCACCGCTGTTAGTATTGCTATTAGAAGTGTCATCTTCTGCGACCATTGCACTTGTGGTTAAAAGGTATCAGTCACTTAAATCGGATAGCCATAATTTAAATTGACACAGTATCGTTGTTTTTGCATGCACAGCCCGGAATGTCGTATCCTGTCCCATGTGTACGTCCAAAATCCATGTAGTTATGTTATTTCAATAATACATTAGCATAATCTTAACCATCTTGTCAGAAGTCCAGATCTAGCGAATTTACAAATCTCACATACTGTAAAACCTGTATTAGAACCCCACTGGGGTTATCACTATAATCCCACCCAAACGTGGGGTTATATTCGAGGGGGGGGTTCTATTTGAGAAAAAAGAAAGTTGCGTCTAGCAAGGATTCATCTTGTCTTTATGCGCCATATGTGATTTTTGCTTCATATCAGATTCGATTTTTGGTCTCCACGGGATCTTCTTTTCAAAATCATTTCCTCTGGTTTAGGTGGCGTCATTGGTGACGAGCCCTCACAAAAGCCCAGTACACTCAGTATCTGCTGCTCGCCGTCCTTGGGATGGCCGTTCAGGAGCTGCATTGCGAATTTCACAATGAATTCGGAATTGGCATTTCTACGATACAGCTGCAGCTCTTTGGCAAGTGGTTGCAGTTCTCGTCGGGATGCGCTTTCAAAGTTTCGCCAATTCTTGACCTACGTAATTACAAAATAATTACGAGCAAAAATTGGTGCGCAAAATTTGGCGCGATTTGCTCGCTCGCAATACCGGTATTGTTATTTAGTCCATTAACTGTGAGGTACACGTAACAAAATTGAGGTACATGTAGCAAAAGTGAGGTACGGGGTGAGGTACACTTATAATTTACCTAATTAAACCGATAGTTAGTTTATACACCGAATTGTTAAATTGGGTGGGGTTCTATTTGAGGGATGGGGTTGTAGAATTAACCCCAGGTTGACCTGGGGTTCTGTTCAAGGGGGGGGGTCAAATCAAGGGATGGGGTTCTAATACAGGTTTTATTTTATTTAGTTAGAATCCGGCACACCACGGGGTTATCCACTTGTTCGAGGTAATGATTGATCCTGTAGCAAAACTAACAATTTAAATACTCAAGTAACGTAATCTACGACATTTTTTTCAGTGTCACCATTTACAGTTTTTTTAGCCTTTAGAGAATCAAAACTTGACGGGAAAAGTCGCGCTCGTACTTCATGGAGACTGTAACTTTGTATAAAAAGTCTGGAACGATCAACGTGCCCATGCTGCTGCGGTCGTGGTGCCCCCTGCGATCGCCCCGATCACAACTTCTACGCCGATCACGACCAGCCTCATCCGTCCGACAACTGCTCTCGCTTCATATCGACCGTCTTGGAGTCTTCCTGCTCGACCTCCATCAGATCGCCCTCTTCGTTCCTTGGAGCAGCTCGCTCGCCTGATAGATGGATCGAGTCCATTCACGTTGGGGCCCGCGAAGGCTTGTCGGCTACGGTCGGAACTCCGAAGTGCAATTCCCGAGTTTGTTTCTCTGTACGATACCAACCGGGCACTTACGGCTGAGTTATCCGATCGTCGGATCGCGGCTGATACCTCGGCACGTGATTCCGCTGATCTGGCTGCCCAGCTGTCGGCTCTCCGGCTAGATCATGACCGGCTTGGCCAAGATCATGACCGGCTTGGCCAAGATCATGACCGGCTTGGCCAAGACCTGCGAGACCTGACTGATCGCTTTCAGGGTCTGACGATGGAGCGTGATCAGTTGTCGGCTGACCTCGCTGCTCTGCGACTTTCCAAGCCCTCGGACACCGTCGCCTCCTTACAGTCGCTGATCGACTCGCTGACTATTACCATCCGTGATCAGGGTACGTTCATCTCATTCACTTCTTCTGTAGTCCGTATTTGATTCTCCATGTTTATTTCCAGATGAACGTATTGAGGCAATGAAGAGTTCGATGGTCGAGATGGTAGATCATCTGCAACGCATCGATGATCACCGTCTCGACCGTGATCAGCTGCTGCACGACAAGATCCGCACTGCCGAGGATGTAGAGCGTCGGGAGATTGAGGCTCGCTATTCGGATGAGCAGGTCCAGCTCTTGACCAAACAGCTTTCTGATTCTCGCATCGGCCGCACCGATATACAGAAGAGGTTGTGCGAGAGTCGGAAAGTGGCTGAAGATTGCCGGCACGAACTTAATCTTGCTCGGGTCAAACTTGAAACCCTAGAGCTCGATGATCGCGCCTGGCTCCAGCATAACGCTGACCTGAAAAACCTCGCGGTGCAGACCATGGATAGGTGGACCAAACCAGACACCGGTTCAGGGTCAGTTCGGACGGCCTTGCAACGGCTTCCTGGGTTGATCAGCTCGTTTACTCCATCTGGCACACCGCCACAGTCGCCAGAGTTTGCCCCGCCTTCGCCCGCGTCCTCGGTCGCTTCCTTGCCTGTTCGTAGTGCTGATCAGCCCGTGATCAGCACTTCAAAAGCTCCTGCGTCATTTCAATCTCGTTCACCGGCGACTCCAAGATCAGCGCCTTCGGCCTCGAGTTCTGGGAAGCGTAAGCAGACCAGCTCGTCGAAGCAAAAGATGATTCCCGCCAAGCGATCACGTCTTGCGATCGACTCGGATGATGAATCGACTGATCTGGACGAGAGGACGTTGTCTGTTCTGTCCCGATCGCGCAGCACTGATCGCCGTACGCAAGCACCAAGTTATTCAGGCGTGAATTCGCTGGCCCAGGCCGTTACTTTGCTGGAGTCAGATGACGACGATGACGATGATCTCGAGGAGGAACAACCGGCTCAAGCTGATCCTGACATTCCTCCGACGGCCATTGGGGCAGCGATCGCCCCGCCACTCAATTTTACGGGCGTTTTCATCCCGGCGAAACAATCGTCGATCGGAGAAAACGACTACAGCTACAATCCGAACCAACCGTTCATGGATCTGTATGTCGTCATGCAGGGCAAGCCGACTTCCGCTCACATGGCCACACGAAAACCTTGGAGTGCTGATCAGGTCTGGGATCTGACGCCTCGGGTTCTCGAAGTGCGGCAGAAAAGCGTCCCTCGCTTGTGGTCCCGCCCGCCAGGCTGGATCTTTCCGATCAGATCGCCGGCACCCAAAGACAAGCAGTGGCAACCAAGGTTGCTGACCAGAGGTGCTATCGAACTTATGATCGATTCAGCACCCTGGGATGTCCTCCTGACACCCATGCCCGGGCTGACGTTTCCTGATCGCCCTTGGTTTGTCGAGCTACAGGGACGCTTGGCTTTATATTACCAGGAGCACGTGCAAGCGATATGGGAGGCGACTCACCATTTCCCGATCACGACGGCGATGCGCAAGGACGCGTGGATCGAGCATTACCATCATGCTCGCAAGCGTCGACGTACCAAAGCCGGGGCTGCTTGGGCCACGATCTGCGATTATATCGTCGACGGAATCCTGCACGGCGAGTGTGATCTGGACGTGTTCCTGTTCCCTGGCGTCCTGCATTTAACTGTTCGTCGAGCGGGATCGCGAGGACTCAAGGCTGACGGCGGGGATTGGTATCCCGGTTATGGGCACATAACTCCGGTCGCCACACTGCGTGATTGCTTGCTCTGGACCGATCAGCATGAACCTTGGCGAAACCAGTTCCGATCGAGTCCCATGGATCATCCAGGGTACAAGGTTTCTCGCCTGCGCACTAAATATGGCCTGTGATCGTCGTGATAACCAACTTTTATTTCGTTTTCCATAATCACTTAATATATCACGACATTTCTTGATGATCTTCTCGTTCCACTTTCGTATATCTTGTTCATGTCTCATTATCGCTTCCATCTTGTATGTCGATCGCTCTCATGCGTACAGGTATAATTCTTGAGTAATATATATATGTATATGCATCCGTTTCTTCCAAACCAGTCCAACCGCCCTGATCTCCACTTGCCCGATCATCATATTTGCTGATCAGTCACAATGTGTCAACCCAGGCTATTGAGATTCCTGGTTACCCTCTTCGTGGGTTTGCATCACTTCAAATCGATTCCTTCTCACCCGATCACATTCGAATTCTCTCAATAACGCTCCACAGTTCAGATCACGCTCATCTATCCACTCGGGATCGTCATAACCCTTCCAACGAACCAAATATTCACGGTGGGTCCGGCCAAAACGGGTCTTCTTGCCTGATCGGGTATCCAAAACCTTCTCCACCTCGAATTCGTTCGGGTCCAACGTTCTTTCCCAACTATCTTCGGGTAAGAGAGCCTCGTCAAAATCAAACCTTGGCTGATCATCACATGACAGCCTAGTTTTAGGCCGATCAGGGTATTCTCGGACCAGTTTCAACTTCGACAAGTGAACAATCGGGAAAATTCCATAATCAGTACCCGCGGTAATCAGCCGAGCGGCATGATCACCGATTAGTTCGGCTACACGGAACGGTCCATGCCACAGATGTGCTAACTTCTTGGCATATCCTTCTTTCACGCGATCCAAGTAAAGCCAAACTCTTGATCCTGGCTCGATATTATGCGAATCGGCCTGATCATTGTTCCGATCAGCTCTTTCTTGGATAGCCCTTCGCAATCGTTCGTTGACTCGTTCCCGCGCATGTTGGTAGTGACGTTGGAGTCCCATACGCCATCGACGAGCTTCGCGATCTCGACCTCGTGTGCAACCAACAGGGATCACCGACTCGATGGTAGATCGGGGGTCCCAACCATATGCCAGATAGAATGGGGTATCTCCCCTGATCCGATCAAAAGAGGAATTCAATGCAAACACCAGTCTCTCCGCATATTCATCCCAATCTTGTTGCGCGGAGTCTGCGACATACATCTTGATAGCCCTGGTCAACGTTTGTACCATCCGCTCGGCTTTACCATTCGCCTGTGGACGGTACGCCATGGTCGCGCTCTGTTTCTGGCCAAGCATCTGATTAAAAGATCGGAACACTTCGGCCATAAAACCTGGTTCACGATCATGCCTGATCACTTCACTGGCTCCAAACCGTCGAAACACACATTCTTCGTAACTGCAAGCGACTTGTTGAGCCGTTCGTGTAGATCCCGCCTTCGCGATCACCAATCCCGTGAACAGATCAGTCCAGATCAGCAACTCGGTATTGCCCTTGAACGATTTTGGGAGGGACGGTATGTGATCCATCGCGATCACTTGGAAAGGGTAGGTCGCCTGGATATTTCCAGGTGATCTCCCCCGGATATTTGGCATACCTTTTCCAGTTTCGCAATCCGTACATGTCCCAACAAACTTTTGTATACTTCGATATAATCCTCTCCAATGGAAATGTTTACGGATCCTGTGATACGTTCGTCCTACACCCTGGTGGCCACCCTCCAAACTAACATGATAATGGTGTAAGATATCAGCTTGTAAAGTCTCCGGGATCACGAGTCTTGCCGATCGGTCCAAATCCGCATCGGCCTGATCAGCTTGTACATAGTAAAACAATAGATCATTTTCGTCGATCTCGTAGTTAGACGCGATCTTGGCACAATCTTTTGCCTCACTCTGGCTCAGCTTCTCCAGATCACCCTTTAGAAACGCCTTCAAGTCACCGATCCATTTTTCCTCGTCTTGAGCCTTGAGAATTCTTTCGATCCGCATCTCTTGTACTATTTCCTCTGTCAGGCTTTCGCGAGAGGGTGATCTGTTGGGTGGTGATCTGGTTCGTGATCTCGTCGTAATCAAGATCTGGGCTGCTTCCTTTTCATTTTCCACACGGATCAGCTCAGGCAGCCTATTGATCTCCACCAGTTCTTCCAACAGCGCTTGATCAGTGACTATCGATCCGGCCTGATCACGCATAGCCATAGTTGCTAAGTGATCTGCACTCCGATTCCAATCACGTTTCACATGCAAAAGATCATGTCTTGGCCATCCACGTAAAGCTTTCATAACGCGATCATTCAGTAGTTTCAACCGCGGCGCTTTACAGTCGATCTCTCCAGTGATCTGCCGAATCACCAGGTTTGAATCTCCGCATATAATTACTCTTCCGATCTTTTGCTCTTGCAAGAGATCCAAACCTAGCAGCAGACCACGATATTCAGCCTCATTGACCGTGATACCTGGAGTATAATCTGAACCGGCCGATATAACAGTCCACTCTGGCAGTTTCCATAACAGCGCGCTATACGCCCCTACGCCTTTCTTCACACTCGCTGATCCGTCGAAACTTACAACGATCAGGTCTTCCTCTGAGCCGACGATCGGTGGGGGTATAGTGATCGATTCACGTGGTTGCTTCCGAGGAGCGACCTCGATCAGGGCTTCATCGACTTCTGATCGGGGCGTGATGCTGGCTGCCAGCGTCCCAAGAATTTCTTCTTCGCCCTTGGTGCACTTAATGATCTCCAAAGTCCACTGAGATAACACCGCTGCCCATCGCCCCAGTCTTCCGTCTAAACCACTCGCGGATAGTAACCACGCCAGACTAGATCGTTTGGATAATACCTTAATTGATCTAGTTACCAGCATAGAATAGCAAACATCCAACACACGTAATAACGCTAGCACTTCCTTATCCACAATGCCATAGTTAACTTCATTCGGTTTTAATGTTCGGCTTGTGAACGTCACCGGGCAATAAACTCCATCGTGATCTTGGACCAGTGCGGCCGATATTGCCCATTTACTGGCATATAAGATCACCACGGGAATCTTCTCCGGATCGAAGTGTTTCAGTATCGGCGTCGAGATCATCTTCGCCTTTAACATACTGAAGGCTACCATAGCTCGATTCATGTGGTCTTCTGACCCTGGCATAGTTCGATCAGTTGGTGATCCAATCTCGAGATCCGTTTCAATAGCTTCAACTTCGTGATCAGTCTCAATTGGTGATCCTCCCACCCGATCACGTTCTCGTAGCCCATGATAATCAACTTCCTTCAGTTCATAAAGTATAGCGGCGTAAATCGAGAAGTCCTCGATAAATCTGCTATAATAATTCAGTGATCCGAGGAAGGATTGCATGGCCTTCAACGATCGGGGGAAAGGTAAGTTGCTGAGAGCGGCTAGATCTTTCGGATTTGCTTCCAAACCTTGGATCGATACGTTATGGCCGAGGTAAGCGACCTTGGGTTGACCCCAGAAACTCTTGACCACACTGATCGACAAATTCCAGCGCTCGCAGGTGTCTAAGAGTCGTTCGACCTTATCGCATAGCATATCCCAGGATGTTGCCGTGACCAAGATATCATCTATGTATGATCGCCTTCCCAATACTGATCGGCCCTGATCTTGGTCTGGCTCACCTTCCGTAAACACATCATGTAGATCAGTGGCTTCCCGATCAGCACTGATCTGGAAATACCCATAGAGAGCATTGTCGATCAGCCTCTGGTAGATCTGTGGGGCATTCTTTAATCCAAACGGCATCCGATTCCATTCAAAAAGCCCAAAAGGTGTAACGAAAGCCGAGATCTCTCGAGCGCGATCAGTCATCGAAACCACCCAGAAACCACTAGCCATATCCAGCGAACAAAACCATAAAACTTTATCCAGATCTTCTAATAAGTCATTGATCAGGGGCATCGGGTAGACCATCAACTTCGTGAGGCGATTCACCATTCTGTAGTCGATACACAATCGAATATCAACCCCATTCTTCTTAATCACAATCACGATCGGTGATGCCCACTGCGATGTTGATGGTCGGATGATCTTTGTACTCAGCAAACCCTTGATCAAATCGGATAACTTTTCCCGGTATTGAGGTGCAACTTTACGACAACGCTGAGCGATCGGCCTCGCATTTCCCACGTCTATATCACAAACAGCTCCGAATGCGGCTGGGGGTAGGGCGTTACCTTTCCCCATCAGTAAGTGACGCCTCTTCCAGATGATCTTCTTTAGCTGATCGATCTGCTCGGGCGTGTTCACTTCGGGATCACCGACCTGTAAATCTTCCATGGTGACTTCTGGCATATTTGGCGATACTTCCGGTAACACAGCCATCTGCTTCTCGATACCTTCAATATACTGATCGCCACCTTCGTGTATACACACTTGCTCGTCCACCTGATCTACCTTTTTCTGATCGGCTTCATCTTGAATCGCCCCTTGTACGTCACTCGACTGATGGTTTACTTCGGATTCACCCTCCTCTGTAATGAATTCAGCTGGTTCATCCTCCTTTTCTTCCTCATGATCGTGCTTGAACTCTTCACTGTCCTTTCCGCTAGCTGGGTCCGTTGTTTTCGGTGAGCCGGGCCTAATTATACTCAATATCTGTGGACCTTCTTTGACCCGGCCTTCCCCTGTCGCTTCGATCGGTGGCCTCCTGATCAGCAGCTTGGTCGGCGTAGAATACTCCGGCTTCTCGACCATAGGTGAGGTATCTTCATCCACTAAGTCTTCGTCACTGATCATGTCCGTGGTGGCTTGATAAGCCAGATTCTGCCATTCAATGTATCTTCGTGATCCCACTGAAACATATCCGATCTGTCGGGGTACTTTCCCTTCAGGTAACCACATCCCTAAGATCATGTCTTCGTGGATGATCAGCGGCTGATCGGATATATTTGTGACTCTGATGTAGCTTGATCGGCCGATACCTTTAACGAACGTTGGTACCCAACGTTCGCCACGGGTCAGCCACAATTTCTGTTGCCGATCACTCGACCGAATCATGACATCGACTGATCGGGACACCCCAATGTTCTCGTACTGACCCATCTTTAACATCCGTACATGAGTACCATATAAAGGTCGTCGGCCAGATAACTGAATCTGCACTTCATCCGGCAGAGTCAGGGTTCCATGAGACAGGTCAAGTCGTATACCGGCTGGTACCATAAAATCCATCCCCAATATCGCGTCTTGACCGGCTAACCGGCCAACCCAAGCATTAAAATAGTAGACCAGGGATCCTGCCAGGGTGATCTTAACACGTGATCGTCCTTCCGTCATATATGAACTCTCGCCGATCCCAACACATTCTTGCCTCTGGGTACTGTCTATACGACATCCCACCTTACGAGCAAAGGCGGAGTCGATGATCGAGACTTCCGCCCCAGAGTCAAATAAAATAGTGGCTTTTTCATTGTTGATCTTTCCATTAGCTTTAGCCTGTTTAAACCACTTGTCGGGAGAGTGATACTTCCAGTATCCTCGGGATTCACCGGGCAGTAGATCCAACTCCATGATCACGTCCGATCGGGAATATTCATCCACTCTGAGACTGTAGATCGGACATCGATCGATGCAATTTGAATTAGAACATGTATTGTCGGTTATCTTCTTTTCCTCAAACTTATCTCCGCTACCGACATATGCATAAATGCAGAACATAGATCGCTCGGCTCGAACCAGATTCCAACCTGGCGAGCGATCTAGTTTAACATCTTCTCAACATCTGGTGGAAGCATACCAGCATGTTTAGTCGGCACATACCACTTGCGCATCAGATTAAAGAATTCTTCGATAGGGCAGGCGCCGGCGTCATGAAGCTTCCCACAGGTCTTGCACACGAAAAAACAGTGATCAGAAGGGTGACCTTTACGATCACATTTTCCACACGTAATTCTTTTCCAACAATCACGATCTCCATGTTTGGTCGACCCACAATGCACACATTTCTTACGAGATCGGTCCTGATCAGGTTGAATACCACCAGGTTTCCGTCCGTCCATACCATTAGTCGATGATCTCGGGCGATACATTGGTTCCGTCGTAAATACATGACGGTACTGTTCCTCGTCCGAACTCAGACTCGACTGGCCACTTTCTTCTTCAGAGCCTGAACTGTCTGATTCCTTCGCGATCATTCGAATCGCTCTGGCTGGTCGGGCTGCCGGTATCTTGCCCTGATCAGGGTGTGGCTTGGACCGGTACCGGTTCGATCCTACCTCGACCTTGGGCTGTCGACTCTTGGCCCGCTGCAACGTCCTTAGAGTCAGTTCCAGTTGTTCTGAGTCCTTTATACGGAGCAGGGTTAGCTGATCAGCCAGATCGCGATTATCCAGAGTCCCAATGAAGTGTTCGACATGTTCACGGGCTATGTCCGGGTGTCGTGGGTCCTTGATCGGCATTTTCGCGCGTAGACCAGCAACATTCAACCGATGTAAGTACTCGATCGGCGTCTCGTCGGATCTTTTCTTCATGTGGTAGTACTGTCTAGCGACAGACACCCCCGAATTGCAATATTGTTCTTCAAACTCTTCACACAAACGAGGCCACTTCAGACGCACTTCTCGACTCAGCTGTTTAAGCCAGTTCTTGGCCGGACCTTTCATTAGATCAGCGAAGATCAGGCATCTTTCAGCTTCCGGTGTTTTGTCCCTCAGAAAAGCTGACTTAGTCCGGCTTAACCAAGCCCTGGCCTGATCGTCATCCATATCTTTGCCGGTGAAATCTTTCAATTCCGAGATCGCAGACATTCGCACTCGGGTGATCGTTCCGGATTCACTGTCAAATGCCTGCGCGGAGGCCATATTCGCCCTACGAGGCATCTCAATGTCCAGATCATCTGGATCGAAATGTTGACTGATCTCGCCTTCTGACTCCATGTCCACATCACTCCGTGGGGGTGATCGGTGAAATCGGTCTTGGTGATCGGCCTGGCATATCGAACGAACAATTCCGGCTGATCGGACTGATTCCATCTCCACGTCCACGGGTCTCTTGACCGATTTCTCAGCGGACTGATTCATATTCGGTGCCGATCGCCATGGTTGTCCTTGTCCAGGTGTGTACTGAGGCAATCCATATTGTTCACCCGCAAATCGGTTCATCATTGTCGCGAACATGGCTTTTAATTGCTCTGGGACCTCCGGCATGTTGGTATGACCAGTGTTGGAGGTCGGATTGGCCTGTGGCACTTCCTGAGCATCTTCGAAACTATCGTCCGATCCGACTCTGCCAGGTTCCGGCTTTCTCTTCCTGTTCTGCGACTCGATCTTGGGGTCGATCTGCTGGATCCCTTTCGGGCCCAACGTCATACGTGTGATCCCAACCGAGGAGTCGGTGGATGCCGCTCCAGATTGTGATGACGATTGATAGATCGACTCGATATCCATAGGATACTCAACCAACTGTGATCGGTGCGAAGGATCCGCGATCGGCGACTGAACCACTGGGTTCGCCCCTAGTAACGAGGCGAGATGATCATACAGGGTGGTCATAGTTTCTCTGATCGTCTCTTGATCCAGATCGAATAGCATATTCGCGTCGAAGGCACCAGTAGTGAAGCCGACCTCGTCGATCTGCGCCAAGAGGTTCCTGATCAGATCAAGTTGACTGCCTGTGATCACCGGCCGGGTCGCTCGACCTTCAAGCTTCCCGATGATCTTAGGCTTAATGATCTTCATCACTTGGTTGGTAACCAGGAACTTGTGAAACTCCCGAAGATAGAACAGTCGTTCCACATCTTGGACAGTGGTCTTCTCGGCTGGTTCGATCTTCTCTTCGTCTTCCTCGAAGATCTTCGGTTTAGGTTTCACATATTTTTTAGGTGGATCGCAATGATCCGCCCCCATGTTTTTTCTGTCTTTTTCCATTTTCTTCTTATGCATAGGATCAAGGTTAACACCTCGATCCTTTCCTGGGTTATAGTCAACTTTACTATAACCCAGATCGGCCCCGATCGGGGCCATGTGGGGAGTTATTTCATCTTTAATCTCGACCTGGCACTCCACCAGACCAGGTCGATCATCGCTTCCTTTAGAAATGGACAGCATCGGAGGCGATACGCCTTCCTCCAATACACCCGAAAAAGTTTCCTCCACTTTGATTTTCACATCTTTTTCATCATCAAAGGAATCACGGTGATATCCTGAGTCACCAAGTGATCCGGGCACGCGCACCATTGTGGTGGAGCCGATTTCCAAATCCATGACCGAAGTCGTGGGTGGAATCCGGATACCCACTGGCCCGGACGACCAACTATCGGAGGGGGTACTCCGTCGATCCTGATCAGCATCGGAATCAGATGAATCACCACTGTGGTGACTGATCTGATCCTCCCGGTCATCTGGCCGGTCTTCATGCTCGTCAGGATCTATGTTTAACTTCATCTCACCTTGTGTACCCGTCGATCGGGGCTGATTACACTCACTTAGGTGGACTCGGCGACGAAAACGATGATCTTGATCAGGTCGGAGGGAATGACCTTCTCGAGACGGGGGGTGTCCTCGGGTGGAAATCTTCACCGGAGAACGGGTTGGGGTCGACACTTAATCAGTATCTAGGCACTGATCAGGAAAGTTCGTCTGATCAGGCCAGCCAATGAGAGAGAGAGATAACGAAACCAAGAAAACGCGATCAATCCACGATCTTCCACAGTAATCCACAAACGTTATCTCCAAAAAACCTTTACCAATAGTATTAACGTGTTCCAAACACGTGCGCGTTGAGGGTGAGGTTAGATCACCTAAAACAAACCCGTCGGGGGCCTTCCGGTAAGCCAAATGCGTCTAAGCGCGTCTTAACCGGGAAATAGATGAGCAAGAGGGGACAAATCAACCCTGTGCTCCCAATGACCGCACACGTGGCGGAGCGACTCTTTGCTTTAGGGGGAAAATCTAAACCCGTTATTATATATGCAATGTCCTATACCTGTGTACCATACATCAACTCATGCCTGACCTTTACTTCGAACCTATTTACTTCGTCGCACGGTTGCGTAGCACCCTCTTGCCCATCCTGGCTGCACCTTCAAGCTGATCTGTACCGCTTCTGCCCTGATCACGACCCGACTCTTCAAAAGATCTTCGACCCATCCTGATCTTCAACAAACGACCTCGAAAACACTTGAGACCTGCCCTTCAGCACTTGTTCACTTCGTATATAGTCCGACCAGACCGAGAACTTACTTGCCCTTGCATATCAACGCTGATCAGAGGCTGATCAGCCCTGATCACGATCGCCATAGTGATCGACCGAGCGATCAGGTGGTGATCAGGCTGATCATCCCTTGATCACCTCGGGAACGCTCTGGGTCATCATGATCACGACTCAATTCATCTTCTAAGTCACACTTCTGATCTTTATACCCCGTCAGGACAACCATACAACACCGATCTCGGCTGATCAGGCCTGATCAGGCCTTGCCACGTCATCTTCGGACAACCAAAGGCTCTCGTCACTCACACAACCTGTCACTCCACATGCCCGATCTTCATTCCCTATCTGATCCTCATCGCTCAGGCATGACAGGCCGATCAGGCCGTAACTTCGTATCATGGTCAACTTCCACGACTATACCATTCAGGGATCGGCTGGTCACCTGCCCTTGGTACGTCATGTCAACAGTCACTCTTTTCTTATTTCATCCACGGGAACTCCACTTAGTGACTGTAGTACCGATCGTGATCGTGATCTCCATCATTCCGCCAGTGTCTGGGACTGGACTTAACGACCATACTTGGCTGATTTCTCCACGTCGTGAATATCCGTTGGCCACCACCTTTTCTTCTTAATCGTGATCAACCTTTTCCCACCCATCAACCGTCATATGTTGATGGGTGTTCTGTCGTCACCAATCAACGGCCATGTGTGGTCCACTTCAGTCCCAATATTTTCCGATCGCTTCACCACAGT
>MIQA02013251.1:4652-21752 GCA_001887855.2 Sclerospora graminicola | reverse complement strand
CCTATTCGACTACAGCAGATGAGGCGAAATTGTGTGCCTCCTTGGTTCTGTAGAGATGTGGTTACTCCATAGAAATTGCTTCTGCATATGTGCCAGCTCCTGATAAATGTTGTTATCAGGCAAAAACATCTTCGCGGTAAAGAGAATCGCCGGTAGCGCAACCGCATTAAACAGAGTAACCCGGTCCATCCCTGTTGTTCCACATTTGGTTACCGATAGTAACCTTCTTTTGAGCATTCGGATACGTACCGCCCAGTTGACCTCCGCTAACTGTTTTCCACCTATCTGATACCCGAGGTATCGTATGGTCTCATTGCTCTTCAATATCGGTATACCACACCACTCATCTCGTTGATGGGTGGTCTTGAGAAACATGATATTACTTTTCGCAGGTTGAATCACTAACCCGGATAGGTGCCCAAATTTTTCAACTATTGCCAATGCTGTCGAAACTTGAGCGCCTTTTGCAAAAAATATCGTCGAGTCATCGACGAACGCTGAAAATTTGTGCGTTTGGAAGGATGGATAATGAGGCAAAGGAATCTGTCAAGCTGTGGTGTAGTCGCTCTCAGAAATTCTTCCTGAGACGCGAACACCCACGGGGGCCCAGACGACTGACTGTCGGAGGGGGTACTCCGTTCATCGGAGTCATGATCCGATCCGGCATCCAGCCGGCTGGATCGGTCACTTGCATCCGCTTGATCGTGACTACTCGGATGTTGCATGTTGAAAGCTCACCTTGTGTACCCGTCAGTACTGGCTGGTCTGCTCGCTTGGTGGACCCTAGGGCGAAAAGTGTAAATCCCGGATCGGCCCCAAATAAGCTTCCCGGTGATCAAACAGAAGGAATCCGGTTAAGATTAGTGCTGGAGTCAGATGCAGAGTACCCCAAAAAGCCGATCCTAAGCTGGTTCTGAGCTGATACCCGAAGATCCGGTTGGGTGAAGATCGGCCGAGAACCAGGTCGGGATCAGCTGAATATCGTTCGAAAGTGGTACGGATCAGGATGAAGAAGCGTTGAAGACTGGTCTATCGTGGAACCAAGACAACTTTGTTACAAGATGGTCAAGATGGAAGTCACATAGGTTGGTGTATGGTACATTAGGTTTTAGATATTGCATATATAATAACAGGCTTGAATTTACGCCTTACACAAAGAGTCGCTCCGCTACGTGTCGCGGTCGTTGAAAGCACAGGGTTAACTAGGCTCAAACTAATTCCCGGTTAAGACGCGCATAGACGCATTTTGGCTTACCGTAAGTCCCCCGACGGGAATGGTTATGGTTTTTCAACTCACACCCCTCACGCCAACATGTTTGAAACACGTTTAATTAATTAAAAAGGTTTTGTGGAGATAACGTTTTGGTTTTACTGTGGAAGATCGTGGTTTTTCGTGGTTTCTTGGTTATTTCCCGTTTATTGGTTGGTCCGGTCAGGTGAAGTATCCCGACCCGGCATTTGCGATACCAACACGTAATATCACCACTAATCAGGTCCGTGGTGGCTTGATAAGCCAGATTATGCCATTCAATATATCTTCGTGATCCCACTGAGACATACCCGATCTGTCGAGGTACTTTCCCTTCGGGTAGCCACATCCCTAAGATCATGTCTTCGTGAACGATCAGCGGCTGATCGGATATATTTGTAACCCTGATGTAACTTGATCTGCCAATACCCTTAACGAACGTTGGTACCCATCGTTCACCACGGGTTAGCCACAATTTCTGTTGCCAATCGCTCGGCCGAATCATCACGTCGACTGATCGGGCCACCCCGATGTTTTCGTATTGACCCATTTTAAGCATCCGAACATGAGTACCATATAAAGGGCGTCGTATACCAAGGGAGGCGGGCGGGTTAGGCCTTATTTCAATCCCGATGGCGATACATACACTGGCGGTCAAGGAAGCGACGATGTAGTTATTGGTGGCATATGTCGCGGCCTAATATCACTAATCTATGGATATCACCACGTTACTTTCGTAGATACAGAGTGAGCAGTGGTAGCCTCCAGCAGCCGGCACAAGTTCAACATCACCTGGCGCGATATCTAAGTCCATCACAGGAGATCATATCGCAGCTAGACAGGTACGTAAAGGCTCATCTCCAGGGGCTAAGACAAAAGTGTGGAACGCAGTTTGCTGATCCAGCGACAGGAGTTAACGAATGGGAGATCATTACGATTCATGCGGAGTTAGACGAGATCGAATGGCATGGACTCAGTCCGGAGTATTGGACTTCTTTTCGGAGCACATTTCAATGGAGTGAGAATTCGTGGATTTCGGAAGGGATGGGACCGTTCTTATCCTCGCTGAAATACGACAGGTTGCCGGTGCTTACAATACGGGAGTTGGGTATTAAAAGAGTAGCGAAGGATACGTTTCAGTGGAAAGTTAAACTCAAGGGTTTGATAGGTCATACTAGAGCTCATTGGGAGATGGCTACTTTTGATCATCCTGTGCTTCCCCAAAGTTCCGATTGGTGACGTTATTGGATCGGCGGGACAACTGCGATTACTTTGGACACCGGATATATGGGCTCAAGTGGAATGGACATTGGATGTGGGAAGACGAATCGTGAGCGTTTGCAAGACAACGAATCGCGAATGGGTTCTCCTTCAACGTAGCGATGGGATTAACTGGGATTGTGATTTGACTAGACCCTTGGACTCTGGGGCATGCAGGAATAAACAATCTATGGAAGCGGACGACTTGAGAGGATTGGTTTTTGCGGCGCACCCAGATATCCATGGCTTTCCATGGTGGGTGAAGGAGGGAATCTCCCTTTCGAACATTAAACAGTGGATCCGGCGTTCCTTTTGCAGCTTTTATTACAGTTCGCTTACGGGAGGCTTGTCGAAGATCGAGCAACAATGGGAAAAGAAAACACAGGATGCAGAATGGAATAAGCATATGCAGGATCAAGTGTGGTAGCATGGCAACTTACTCTCGGATTATCGACTTTGGTGCATGTATCGGGCGGCCACGTTCCAGCTTAATGTCTACTATGATGGATATAATCAACAAGGAGGGTGTGCCATTGATCGACATTGTGGTGCACCTGGGAAAGGGGTCATACATATTGTGTGGGGGTGCAGTCTGGCCAAATAGACTTCTAAGTAGTTGGAACGGCTGGTGGATGGCAGACCAAGAGGTCCTGCAAGCACAACGCCATTTTGCTACAAGACAAGCGCCTTGTATTTCGGAGACGATGATGGAAAGTATACGGCACCGATGTGGACAACAAGCAGAAGCTTGTAGCGTCGGATTAAAACGACACTGGTGGGCTTTTTGCTCAATTTGCATGACGTGGTTGTGACAGTTAAGGAATGAGACAGTACTCCATGGTGTTCACAAGTCGAAATTTGAACACTTTAACTTAGTGTGGAGCAAAACCATCGCACAGATAGCGGCGGTTGCGGTGTATAAACAGCAGCACCCTGCGACAAGAGTGCGGGGGATTAAACTACAAGTATGCTTGAAATGTTTCCAGGAAGGGTTACGTGACCAGTCCAATGATCAGCGCACGAGATTACAATCCCTCACGCAGGGAGACAGTCGATCAGAGATAGGTTTAAAAACTGCTCTTAGGAATTTTATTGTTGCTAATAGTTAAGAGGCTAAATAGACTGCGATTTAACAACAACAACAATTGTGTTTTGCGGACAAATTTCAAGAGGTGGATCCAAACACCGCATATGTAATACCGCAACGAAACAGATAAAATCATCAGAGAAGAAAAAATGAACACAGCGGATTCAAAGCCACTCACGCCATAACGCGACCCCACCGTCTCCACAATCGAAGGTACGAACGCGTCTTAAGGAACTATCGGAAGAAAAGGAGGCAACAGTTTAAGATATTCCAAAAGATATCGCGGAGAAAGTGAATGCCTGAAAAAAAGGAGCGATTGCTAACATTGCATACTTAAAACGCAGTAGTGGCGATTCCAGACGAGGTGGCGTTTCGTCTGGAGTTTGTCAAGATTTACGATTTACTCGGTGTCCTGGCTGCGGATCTGTCGGACTTTATATTGCAAGATTGCTTGGAAAAACAGGTGCATGCAGCGAAAGCGCTGTGCCCAATGCTGGCAATGGACGAAGTACTCGAATCGTTCGAATGGCAGAAACATTTGGCATTCCTGGTAGAGATGCAACAAGACTAACAACATAAAAGGATACAAAAGTTAGCAACACAGAAGTACAAGAAAGCGTTGATAGCAAGCCGCTGTACCTTGAAATGACAACCGAAAAGTCCAAAACGTTTCACGTATCATGTTGATAGACTCCATTGCCTTGAATTCCCATTGCAATCATTTTTAGGACACATTCCGTTAAAAAAGGATTGTAAACGAGAGCTCCGAGATTTCCACAATGTGGTTTTGGAACGAGTAGGCGGCCGCTAGTCTGCCACCCGTGTACCTTTTTCCACTGCTGGCGGGGTTTAACTTGGAGTCAACAACGGAGAAATCGGATGCAATGATCGCTGCAATAATGAAGCGATCAAAGTACGCGTGGGTGACTGACTATTTGAATACATCATTGTCGCAGCTTATTTTCTCTTGGCACAAAGCGGAAGAGGAGGTAATTTGCTCCAAATCACTGGGCACACAGCACGAGTTTTTTCATTTTAGAGTTCAAGAACAAGCTAACGTACGTACGTACCTTTGGTGGCTCGACAAAACCAAGTCGCTTTTTTGCTCAATATGTTTATCAGTCACCGTCAGAGGCGTTGCTGGCCTAATCCCGATCGCGGTTTCTAATTCTAAGGGAGGGGTCATGGTTGTCGTGCGAGAAATGGATGTGTTAGGAATTAACGCAAAGGCATCCTTTTCCGAGGAGTCACCCGAAGTTGTTGCCGTCGTGGAACGGTAGCACCAAATCTGCTTCAAAATCACTGAGCGATAAGATTTACTTGCCGTTCCTATTCCGACACAAACTCAGTTCACTAAAAGTATTCGACTTGAAAGGATGGCGTCGAAGATAGAGCCTTGGATGAAGGTCAGCGTCGTAAAAAGAGCCTTGGATGAAGCTCTTGCTTTTTCTATATACAAGTGCACTGAGTCTTTTAATGCGGTGTGAGGACGTTTAGTATGGGTTGCGTTTGTAGTGTCAAAGGTGGCAAACATGTAGAAGTTCAGCAACAAACATTAACAAACTCTTCTGTAAAGCTCGTTTGAGCTAAGATCCATAACCACGTCTAAGGTTGATATGCCAAATATAACCCTATCAATCGAAAATGTGCTTGGATTAGACATGAAATGAACACGCTGCATCAAAAGTTATTTCGCTAGATCTACTAATGAACTCAAAAGATATATATATATATATATATATATATACGCTGACAAACCTTCGCAAATTCTGGTATCTCAAACGCTTCGCACGCTTTTGTTTTGTTTAGTGGAGGCTGGGGAAACACGTATTGATGGTTAATATCTCTCAGGGATGGAACGATTACTACTTGGATCCGATCGTTTTGTGTCAGGAGATTATTCAGCAAAGTCATCACTAATAAAAAACATTCGGTAAGAAAACTGTATCTGTTTAAATGTTGTAAGGACAATTAACCTGTAAACAAAAAAAATCGTCGAAGCTGATCATCATGCCATCGTACTTTAAATGTTTGAAAGCAGTTTATTTCTCATTAAATGGTGCGAATACTCTAACTAGTATCCGGCATTCACAAATCCGAACAGTAGGGACAGAGGCGAGCTCTCGAACGTCGATAGTAGCTGAAACCCGTCAACTGGTTGTCATTTTTGACGGACCAATGAGTTTATTTGATGCCACGGGGAGCAAGACGCTAATTATCCCTGCGTACATGTCTCTTACATCCTCTCAATCGATTAAGGCACCTCCTAACCGAGGCTTCGCTTCTTAATTGCAAGAGTCTGATATTGTGCTAAGTAAGCAACATTCCAAAATCAGGAAGAATAGCAAGAAAAACGTACCGTTCCATTCCAAAATTCTTCGACTGTATATGGTGTTGGGTATCCTGCATCGTCGAACCGCATGTATTACCAATGAACTAGACAGAAAAAAATATCAGCTGTGATAGCCTTTTCAGTATAATTTTTGTGTAGTTGCCTGGACCCCAACCAAGGCGTAGATGTAGATAAAAATAAACAAAAGCAATCCGAAGTTCGTAATACTCGCCACAGCTCGTAGAATCATTTTAACAATTCTCGCAGTGATTTCCAACCCCGAGCAAGTTTAAACAATCGAAAGAGTCGAAAAGAGCACAAGCCGAGACGCTCATCGTTTTTCACGAACAGTAAACTAGTTCCCGGATGATACCATGCCTCTTTGAATTCTGCATCTCTTTGATAACCTTGTTGAAACTTCTTACAAACGTCTGGTGACAGATCGACATATAATAAGGCCGCAACTTTCATGGCCTCACACCCCTCCCGGGCAGAGGTGGCACCGAGGGAGAACAACGTAAACGCGAACCCCGCTGTTGACAATTGGAATCACAGTTTTTCGAGGGCCACCTGGTTTCGAAGATCATCCGGTTCCGTAGGTGAACTACGGACAGCAGCCTCATCGGCCCGTTGGTTGGATGAGTCGAGAGCTTGCACCAGGCCTGCTTGAATATGCTCCATGCTAACCAGTTGGGCGGTCAGGACCCCCACCCGAGTTCTTAGCTCTGTTACTTCGGAGTAAGAATCGGACTGCGTAACGACCTAATGCAGGGCGTTAGTGAGCTGGCTTACAGCAGCCCGAAGGCGGATTATTTTATCTCTGGCTTCCTGGTGATCATTTCTCAACTCCGAAATTCGAGGTTCAACACGATCCAGCATCATACGAAGGAGTGTACAGCGCTGCGCCAGAACTGTAGTTAACTTGGTTGGATCGAAGGTCGGCTTGAAGGGAGGATACGGTAGTTGTCAACTCGTTCCAGTCCCCGCAGACCTGTCCGTAAATGTGGAGAGCCGTGTCGACGTCAGGCGAAGATAGTACTAGGTCAGGAATAAATGAAGGAGATGGCGCACCCTCGAGATCCACCCCGCTGGATGACGAATCATCGTCAACCAGGATAACCCGACAAATATATACTATCGGAATCGACCTGCAGAACTGGAGATGTATCGAGAGGTGGTTAGGAAACGGGCAGATGAGACCTCAAGCAGGCCCGTGTACCAGCTCTACTAAGGTCATCAGAAAGGTTGGATATAAGACTTACCGAATCGAGGCATCCGTGGAAGAAAGTATAAAGAACTTTGTCAGGTGAGGTCGTTCCTCAACCGTTGTACGGCTGGGACAAGACTTAGGGGCGGCTGTGGTGAAGTGGCTCCGGAATGTGTTAACGGCCGGATGTGAAATACACCTGGCCGAAGCTGTTTTTCATTGATTTAAATTGATAGGCAAGATGCCAAACACCGGGTGACGGCTGCCGGAGGTGTTTGAGAACCCTCGCAAGCGTCGGACCAGTAAACGGACATGAAAACAGGCTAAAGGAGGTGATCCGGATGCTGTTGGTCAGGTCAACCCGAATATGACCAGCTGGATCAAGTTGGGCTAAAAGGCGGTTAATGGTGGTCATAGGTGGTCAAGGGACAGATTGGTCAAGAGATAGATAAGAGGCTAGCGTTTGCGGTACACTATACTCTAATATAACGCCAGTCCGCTTACCGGTGAAGATTTCCGGCCAGGGGCAACCCTATTCCTAACCCTCGTCAACCTATTTAAACCGTCTTTACCTAGCTTCCATCAGGAGAGCATAACCGCCAGTGCGGACGGGTACACAAGGTGTGCTTTATACAAGAAGTCGTCAGAGCCGAGGTGATAGAAGTGACCGCTCCAGCCAGCTTGATGCAGGTTCGAACCAAGACCTGGATGGACGGAGACCCCCCTCCGGCAGTCAGTCATCTGGGCCCCTTGTGGGTGTTTGCATCTCGGAAGGAATTGCTGATAGGGGCTTCACCACACATCCAACTTTTTTCTGTTTGGCGTGTCCCTTCCTTCGTTTTAGTATCTTTACCTCCATTTTCCTCAGACAGTTCATTTTCTTGTACCGCTTCTGTCCCTCCACTTCCAATATTAAGGGACATTCGTTTAACTGGTTCGTTTTGTGTGTCATCCAGCGTTTTATATGTTGGGTGATCACGACCTTGTTTTCCTTCCGGAGAAATCTTGAAACATTTCACCTCCCTACTTTTCCCGATGATCAATCCAACTTGCGCTCTGTGAGCCTAGGAATCCTTGCCCGGGTTTCTCTAAACTGTACAGGGCGAACCAAACACAACTATTTCACCGAGATTCGTTGGCCAATATATCAATTGGCGACATGCGCCGTAAATTGATTAGCACTAGTCGGACTCCGACTGAGTATAAATACCGCATAATCCACAGGGTCATCCAGAACGACGAATATAAGCGACACCAAAATATCATGCATCGTGCCATATTCATTATGGTATGATGCATGTGCTCGTCTTTTCATTTACTGGCCTGACTTTTGGCCTTCGACACTTGTCTTCCAATTCCAGTTCTCTGGCACAAATAAACAAGATTTTTTTATTCACCACCTCCGTCGGTGCGTAAGATGTGGATTTTGCAATTAAAATTTTGCTCGAAAAATGCCATAGGGTTTTCACATTTTTCCGCTGCCATATTCCTTTGTTTTCGCTAAGATAACACGAACATAATAGCTCTTGTGTTCAATAAAATTGATCATATACCTGTTGCTCATCCTATCTCTGGGAGAAAATGGACTTTCAAGGTCCGAGCATATCACTCTACTGATTTAATCTAACGGTGAGTGTTGACCAGTGTCTTTCTTTGATTGCATATTTTTCGATAGTATCATAATTTAGGTGGATCATACATGCATGAAAATGCATAAGGGATCCACGCTGAATATCATTATTCGTTTTAAATTCTTGATCGCTGTCTTGAACGACTGAAAGAACGATTTCGTCAAAAGATTGTTTCCTTGACTCAACACGCGCACTCACAGATAAACTCTGTTTACTTTATCTACGTTCAACAATGCTTCACCCGAGTGCTTGTGCAAAACTACTCTCTGCCTTGCACGTAAGAAAGTTTACAACCTTTTTTATTCCAATAATCCATTCGAAAGAATGTTGCGCGAAAGATTTCAACAAAAATGAACACTTTCAACTTAAATTAGGCTTTCGGTTCCACCGCATGATACGGTCATCCGCACAGTTCTCTTTTTCGTTACTTGTAATTTCTTGCCGTCCGCTTGATAGCAGACACCAGTAGCTGTAGTAACATATTGAAGAAACTTGGATTGTCAATTAGGTGCAAACTGGCACCACTTTCAAGAATCCATTTGTCTTGAACGAATATGCCCCATTTCACCACAAGCGTAACACTTACGTTGGTTCACCTTTCCTGCTCTGACAAAATTCAAGTGTCGCGAGCTTGTGGTCTCACACTTCGTGAATCATGTCCAATCGCTTGTGCCAACCTCCACAACTCCTCCGCCTGCTTCAGACAATTCGGGCATGTTTGATCATATTTTAGGAGCATTATCATTTTTAACTCCGGTGTCGCACAGTAAATCACGTTGTCCGATACGAATTCGTCAGCACCTCCACCTACGGCTTCGAAATAGCCAGTAGGTATAAGAAAATGTTCAGGCCAGCTCCGTCTCGGACTCGTTCTTGTGGTGAAGAGCTTCATGGATTGTTCAGGCGTGATTTGAGTATGAAAAGTAGTATAAAGGTTTCCAAAATATACTAAAGTGCTGGATTTTCCTTCCACTTGCCGATTTAAATAACTTTAGGCCGTTCGACTCAAATAGTGCCCTAATAAATCAACCTTGACGTCTTCGCTCCAGATGAACCCACACGCAGACTCGGCAAGTCTAATTTTGTCTCACTAACTTTCGACCCACTAACTTTCGGCTCCTTTTTGTTAAACCCAGAGCCGAGTCCAGGGTTAACTTCGCCCCCATCAAATACTCAGATTTGAAGCTTGCGCTCCTTTGCTGACGGAGTTCTGAGCAAATTACGTTGCCGTTGCGGGGAAGCTACATATTCAGCACGCACATTTCCGTATCCTTGCACTGGTTGTGGGTCTTTAATGTTGTTCCGTACTCCAAGATGCCCTTTCCATTTCCACACGCATCCTTGAAACTTTCCATTCCGTGCGCCTCGGTCTGGAGCGCCGGTTTTCGGTCATTACTGCCTTCCAAAGATGATATCGTCATCCTTTTTCGTCCGTGGTGTCTTAAACCCATCAGCATCTAATCCGGAGGCTCGCTTTGCCTGCGACATCTATATTTTTTGCAGTCCGTCCGTTACGTCCTTTAACAGGTTTATCATATCTGCCGACTCCACATTTCCACCCAAAGCCTTTAGCTTCTCCTCGAGCAACACACGGTGCTCTGCTTTGCCTTTTGGGATCATAACCTTTTCGTCTTGGAATTGCTTCTCCATAACGCTCAAGTATACTTAGTAATTTTGTCTTAAATCTCCACACGTAATGTTGCACATGATCTCCAGGAAGTAATCCACAAACCAATATCCCAACCAAGTAACGTAACGAAACGTGACTTTTCACTACACTATACGCGAGAAAGCTACGCAGACTACGAGAAATCACTAGAGGGGCTCAAGAGTCAAAAGAGAGTCTTTATTTTCAGGTTAAAATTGTAAAGCTGATAAAAACTAAGCATATTCATTAGCCGTTATCTAAATGTAGCCATTCCAAATATTTTACAAAAGGAAATTTTAGACATCTGATTTTTCAAGCAGAAATTGGTCAAAAGACGAGCGAATTTCTACTTCAGTGCTCTGGATTCTGTCATGGACAAAAATGGGAATTGATCTATCACCAAATTTTTGTCTCCTGTGTATTTGCATATATTTCTCTAAGTACGATTTTTTCACCACTTAAAATACAATAGACCACCTAATCAAATAGTACTCTTATTATTTGTTCTTAGGTTTTATTAGATATAAACAGTTATATGCTTTGTTCTTTGGTCTCAAGTCAAAGACCAACTAATTTCGAAATAACTCGATCTAAATCATATTAGACCAATCAAATTCGAATTTAATGTGTCCTACTCGAATTTGCATGGTTTCACATCAAATATCCACTTTCACATCATTACTTTGCTCTTCTAAACTCGAATAATATACCGAACTTGATTTGTCATCTTTACGTTCGTCCTCTTCCGTATTGTTCGCGAGAATATCTTTTTCAAAATCACTGTTCAGAACCACTTTTGTATACTAACGTAATAGTGTCCAGGAGATTTTGTTAGGATACTAATAAGCGCTTTATTATCGATAGGTTAACTCAACATTGCAAAATTATTGAAACTGGCAATAAAAGCTTTAGGATGAAGTGGATGTCAAATTACAACATATTTTGAATCCAAAGGAACACTTAGATTCATTAGAAGCAAAGAGTGAGTGGCATACAAATAAATAAAAATGCAAAAACTCAAAATCATTCAAGCTAGTTTTAAGTGTAACCTAAAGTTAGGCAGTTTACTCATCACTAGTATCACTTGCACAGGCGAGTTGCACTTTAGTCATTTGACGTAACCAACCAAGTTGCCGTCTTGACACGATGACTCTTAAAATAGTTAACAACACGAGCAGTCTAGCGATTCGAGCTAAGTTATCAACTACCAATACTTAAAAATAAGGGCTAGCTACTTCTTCGGCTACATCAAAACTGGCACTCTATACCTATGGTATACTATTTTAAGGCTACACTACTAAATTAGTTTAAGGCACTGTTCGGCAAAAATGCTATTTTCAAATTCTGTATGTCTCAAAATCGGGTCTCAAAAGGATCTGCTATTTCGCCCGAAATTGGGTTTTGCCTGTTCGGCAAAGCCAATGTGTCCTAATGTCGAATCGAAATGTGATATTTATTGTGTATCGTAGTAGGGAAGATATAAAAAATAACAGTTTTAGATCTGATGAGTAGCGGTAGTGATGACAACAGCAGTAGCTCCAGCGAGGACGATGTCATCGATGTCGTCGCGGTTATTGCTCCATCGAAACAATTGCTTCAAAAATTTGAATTGCATCTCAAGTGGGTCATTACCAAAGAAAGCGCATCGTCGGGGCTCTCGCAATTCAAAAACAAATTATTGCCATCGTCCGCGTCGGCATCTTCTAATTCCGTGACTGATGGAAAAAAGGAAAAGGGCAAAAAACAAGACGAAAACACGGCAGCAGCGAATGCTCAAGTGCTCTTTGGACCGTATTCCAAGATTCCATGAAGCTAGCAAGTCTTACTTTGTGCTTACTTATGTTTTCAAAGTTACACGACCGTCTTCATACAGTTTTCGAAGCGTTTGAAAAAGGTAAAAGCACCCATGTCACGAGGCTAGGAAGGAAAGAGATCCGTGGTGTTAATCGTAGCAAAAAGAAGAAGAAGAAGAAGATGTCAGCGCTTTTACCTCGTTCAAGCCACTATCTTTGCGAGTTTGCATGACTTTAATGAACTCGGTGGTGGACAAATGACCATTGCCTGGTTCCAAAAAGACAACACGTTCACTGTGTTTAAAAAAACAGAGGATGGATGGCAAGACGAGGGAGGATACAAAAGGTACCGTCACGATCGAACTATGCAAAGAGAATGTCGATCGGCAAAGGAGTAACCGGTTTACTATGTTTGCTTCCACGGACAGCTGCCTTAGCCGCGCGCTGAAATTGAGCTGCAAACACAACATGAGCGAGCGTCTTTTATTGATTCCTAGGGATTAAGCGAGATGGGTGTACATTTGTCCACACCTTGCTCTTGCATCACGAGATCCATTGCGACTTTCAGTTCATCGAGCTTGCTCGAGAAGGACATTAAAATCCATAAACTCGTCTTCTGTGATTGTTCCCTGTGTGCAAAAGACAGCAGCAAGAAAAACATGTTAGGGACGATTGAACAGGGATGAAACAACCTCTGCAAGTGAAAGCACGTTGAGTGCTTGCAGCTTGTCAACATGTTGAGCCCATTGTCAATATGACGCTATGGAAGAAGAATTCCATCAAAAGAAGCGGAAAACACAATCAATATGACGCTATGGAAGAAGAATTCCATCAAAAGAAACGAAAAACACAACGTTGTTAGCGTTGAAGGCCTCTCGATCTTCATTGAACCGAGTCAAACTTCAAACCTGATGAACGTGGTAGACGAGAAACATGCCAAATTCTCGTGGTGACAGCGTCTTGTCGCTACCTACATCATACTGCTCAAAGTTAAACATAATCTGGACAAAAAAGCAACCGATTTTGTCGAATTTTCAGCCATTGGGCTCATAGTTTTTTTCTAGAATTTTTTAAATGTCCAACCTGCTTAAACTCTCGATGATCCAGCTGTCCATTCTCGTCCGAATCAAACATTCGAAACGCCAGCTCAAACTGTCGCTCAGGAACTATAGAGGTGATCAAAAGGCACACGAGAAATATCCACATTCGTCACGTAAAATGGAAATTAAATTCACCCACTTTCAGCATTCAACGACTCACTTGCAAGCAGTGTAGAAAAGAAAATATACTCGGAATAGGAAATGAAACCGTCGCCATCGGCATCCACGAGGTCAAAAAACGTTTTCGGACGCTTTGGTTCCCCGTATGCCGCGATAAACTCTTCAAACTCGGCGTTTGTAAGGTGCAAAAGCTTGAGTGTTTTGACATGGGTCTCAAAATCCACCTTTTGTTCGTCTCGAAACGCAACGAGCTCGCACACGTCTTGGTGACGCACTACGCAAGCACGTGTTCCAACTTGTCACGCGCTTTAACGGGTGGCGCAGATTGGGCCAATTCATTCAAAACGACGGTATACTGTTGCTAGTGTTTCCGAGACATAAACTCATGCCGACGACGAATGTTCTCTTCGTACTCATTCCATAAGAGAAAACACGTTGTGAACAAGATGAAATACATTGTAACGACAGTGAACCGAAATCGCCAGGTTTCATCTGAATTTATTTTGACAATGTCATCTTGTACAGAGCATCGAACGAGTCGTGTTTGGCATAATAGTAAATGTGGGCAAATTCGCAGCCGAGAACAAAATCCCCACCGCTGTCACTTTTTCACACAATCTCATAAAACGTAAAAAAAAAGCGTGTCCATGCCACAGTGCTCCAAAATGGTTTCATCGCTCGTAAAGAGGAGCAAAGACTTTTGCGTCATGGCATCGTGTCACAGTATCATCCGTCGTTTCGACTTTGTTTTCACGACAGTAATACGCGCGTTGCAATTTGATACGACCAAGTTCAAAGACCATCCAGCCAATTGCACCAATCACAAAGTAGACACGTATACCAGCGAGAATAGTCGATGACGGCGTCATGTCTTCGGTGGCTGCTTTCTCCGTCACACTCGCAGCTGCACTTGCCGCGTCGCCATGTCGCTTTCACAACACTTTTTACTATTTTTATATAGAAACAACAGGCTTTGTAGCCAAATTGTTCAAGGCGCTGGGAAATGGCGCCTTTAAGGCCAATCATGCAAACAGCGAAGCTCCCAATGACGAACAGTGCTGAGATTCTAATTTCGTTGAGGATGATGTCAGTCGACGGCGTGAACACATGCCATCGGACGATGAAGATGAACAGCGGCGTTATAGTAAGCGGCGTCGCGATAATGATCGACCAAAAAACGGTGAGTTTAAACGGCAACAGGGAAGTTCCAGGAGAGATTCAGGTTTTAACCGACGTCAGCCTTTTACTTCTCGATCGCTTTCGTTCCATGTTACTCCCATGCTGTTCTTATCAATAAAATAATTGAAGGACTAAATTATGCAATGTTAAGGGTTGCCCCTCCAACATTGGCATTGCGTTTTAAAATCGCCGAATTCGGCGATTTTCAAAATAGCATTTCTGTACCAAAATTGGACGTGCCGAACACTCCGCGATTTTTGACAAAATAGCATATCGACATTGGATTAAGAAAAAGTGCAGAAAATCGCAAATTGTGCGTTGCCGAACAGGCCCTAAATATATAGTGTCATGTGGCACACACGATGATATGTCTAATTTCGAAAAGACTGAGTCATATCGAAATTGAATCGGTAATTTACGACTTTTCAGATTTGGTATATATATGGGGAAACATTATTCTGACCCCCTCGAATTGATACGTTGACCCCTATACACAGAAAAGGGCGCAGTATTTCTAAGATTTCTAAAATAGTGTCACAATACCAATAAATATGACCTCCATCAATTCCAAGACCAAGTACATGGACGAAAGTCGATTCACTGGTTTTGGGACTCCGGGCGATAATAAAAACAGTGAGGACGTTGTCTATGAATGCGGTACCTTACGTCCTGGTGGTATGCCCCCAACTTACTAAGTAAAGGTTGCATTGGTCTTCGCTTCCAGTGCTGTCGTTGGTCTTGTAAACGATGTCTTACCGGAAACTATCTATCCATTCATGCAGCAGTGTTTAATGACTGCTGCCAACCAGTTGGTCTTGCTTCCCTGGAATTCCAACGTCTTTTACAATATCCTGTCGGATTGCGGTGCGTCCTATTTACGGCTATCGTCGTCGTCCATACATGCTCATCGGTTGGAGTATTTGCATTCTACGCTCCTGGCTATGGATATTTATTTATGCCACTTGGCAAGCCCTACTACTTCGTTGCTTCAGATCGTGACGTTGCTAAAGTCAAGCTCAGCGTGACCGACCCTCCATCATCCACATCTCGTCAACTTTATCGGAATTGCATGGACTAGTTTGCATCATACAGGAATATATTCATGGAACGAGGCGATTTGAAATCTCTCGTTTGGATCAATATCAAACGCAAGGTCGATCGGCTGGATTTGATAAGGAAAAGATCCAACTTGCAGTGGATATTTGTCGTGCTTTGGTCGATCTGCCCCTCCGTCTGGGATTCTTGGCAACCTCACGTCGAAAACGTCGTCTTAAATCGTGCTATGGAAGTCAAAGTGGCCAACTTTTGTGTCCCGTCGAAATAGCCACAGACCAAAATGACGCTATCGGATGTCCTACGCGACGAAAAGTATCAAGCCAAAGTCGAAAATCAGGACGTCAATTCCCGTCCCTTGAAAAATGATAGGATCATTGAAAAAGTCGAAAAAGGGTCGCTCCGTGTCGTCTTTTCCGATGCACAGACGTGCCTGCGTATTGCTGAATCCACTTTGGCGTTGACCCGGCGTCGCCCACAGTAATTGTTCGCATGAATTGTGGAGCAGGTTATCTTGAGGCGGTAAGGCCAACGCAGCTGCCACCTTCATAGCTTCTGTCGCTACGCATTCATTCTTGGCGACTAATAGCGCCACAACAGGCTCCGTCAATAAATAGACGGCTTTAATGGCGGTATTTTAACACGATACTACTACTCGCACTTGTTGTAAGTCCATGAGCATGTCTGTCTAAAATCTGCAGATTCTGTATTCAAAAATTGATTCCATCTTCGCCCCCTCATTTCGTTAGTCATGGTCCTTGTGCCTCATTGTGTAAGCGCCGTAAAAATTGAACAATTTTGCAAAGTACCCTAACGTTAACATCGTTTTAGAAATGCTACGTCCTTTTTCTGTTAATGGGGGTCAACGTATCAATTCGAGGGGGTCAGAATAATGTTTCCCATATATATGACTTAATCGAATAGGATTTATGCACCAAATGATTAAAAATACTGTAAATGACGTATAACCAGGAATATATCAATGTGGCAGTCTTTGATCTGATGGTCTAATATGTGCACCCACTGTGATATCCAATTAAAACGCCTGAATGTTTTTGAAAATCCAGTCGCTAAGAAATTCCAGCCCAGAAATCGGTCTCTCGCGGTCGATTTCTTACCCGATTTCTTGACTAATTTCTTACTGTGATATCAGTGAAAAAATCAGATGTCTGAAAACCCCCTAATCATAGCAATTCAGCAATTATCTATGCTCTTGATGAACTTAGTTTTCAAGCCGTCCGTTACTTACTTTCTCTACTGAACTGCCCAATTTGAATATCCAGACAAACTGCATACTGTACTTTAATATGATTAAAATAGGGTGAATAGTAACCTTATCCTTGCCGTACTCAGCAGCAGAAGACGAAATGGCCAGCTGGGTGGGTTGTTTACTATGATCTGTAAGTGTACGAAGTGTCTTACTACACCTGCTGTCGCAGCA
>MIQA02013245.1:0-19643 GCA_001887855.2 Sclerospora graminicola | reverse complement strand
CACCCAAACTTACGAGCAAAGGTGGTGTCGGCGATGGACACTTCTGCGCCAGAGTAAAAAAGCATAGTGGCCTTCTGGTTATTAATCTTACCATCGGCCTTGCTGCTTGGACCACTTATCCGGCGAGTGGTATTTGCAATAACCCCATGATTCTCAGGGTATTAAATTTAACTTCATAAAACAGCCACTTCGACCGAGAATATTCGTCCGTTAGTTTACTGGTCACCAGGTAAGGGTCAGTCCTGCTGCCGGGGGATCGGGTGACGTAAGTGTCATACTTACATGTATTGTCGGCTACGCTTTGCATTGCTTCTCGATTATCCTCCTTACAGACATATGCATAGATACTAACACTAGACCGCTCGGCTCGAACCAGATTCCAACCTGGCAAGCAATCTAGTTTAACATCTTTTCCAACCCTGGTGGCAACATTCCAGCATGTTTGGTCACGACATACTACTTCTTCATCTGGTTGTAGAACTCCTAGATGGGGCAGAGTCCAGCGTCGTGCACTTCTCCGCAATTCTTGCAGGATAACAGTCAGTGTTTCGCAGGATGTTCCTTCCTCTCGCACTTCTTGCAGGTCAGCCGTTTTCAGCAGCTTATGTCGTCATGCTTGATGGACCCACAATGAATGCACTTCCGTCTTGGGTAGTCCTGGTCAGCTCGAGCAGGAAAACGTTTCTGCTGATCTGATCCGGACGCCAACCTGGACTGCTGACCAGCTTCCGCTGAGAACGGAATTGTTTCTTTACCGATTCGCCCCCAGACCGCTGGTATTCCTCTTCCGAAGTGGTTGCATCCGACTCTCGGGCCACCATGCGGACCGCACGGGCTGTCCTGACTGACAGCGGCCTGCTTCCTTGATCCAAGTTAGAACGTGACCTGTACCTACCCATTCCAACTGCTGTCTTGGGACCTCGTTTCTCCGCCCTCTGGTAAATCCGTAGCATCCGTTCCAGCTCCGCAGTATTTTTATGTCGTAGCAGCGCGAGCTGGTCTGCCAAATCCCGGTCGTCCAGCGTACTGATGAAGTGTTCCACGTGTTCTTGGGCAGCTTCCGACCGGCCGGTATCTTCCTTGACCGGTATGTTGGCCCCCATTCATTGGATATTCAAACGAAGGAGGTATTCCAGAGTGGTCTCGTCTGCCCTCTTCTTGGTTTAAAAGTACTGACGCGCCACCGACATCCTTGATCAACTGTACTGTTCGCTAAATTCTTCGACCAGCTGCCTCCAATCGTCTCGGACATCCCGGCTAAGCGGCTTGATCCTGTTTTTGCTAGTCGCTTCATTAGGTCTCCAAAAATCAAACATTTCTCGTACTCTGGTGTATGGTCTCTGAAGAATGCCTGCTTCCACGTGCTTAGCCATGCTGGGGCTTGGTCACCGTCTATGCCCTGTCCAGTAAAATCTTTCAACTCGGACGTAGCAGACATCCGGACCCTGGTGATAGCCCCTGAGTCTGGGTCAAAAGACTGGGCTAAGGCCACATTGCCTCGGCGAGGCATTCCTAGATCAAGTCATCTGGATCATAGTGGCACCTGGCCGACTTGACGGACTCCATGTCCACATCACTGAGTGGCGGCTTCCTATCCGGTGGTCGTCCAGGTCGGCGACCTGGCCGACGACCCGGCAGACGATTAGGCGGGTTAGCATGGGTCTCACTCTGTCTAGTTCCATGTCTTCACCTATCGATTCCTTCGCATAAAATGCTAGTCTAGTCCAGGTACTTGTCCCTCCTGGCTGGCAGGCTTGGTCCTGTGGTCCTGGACTGTAACGGCCGGGATTGTACCGACGTTGTTACTCCAGGTATCTTTCCAACACAGACGAAAACATATTCTGAAGGTGGTCCGGCACTTGAGGGCCAGCTTGACAACCAACTTGAGTGGTGACCTGGGGACCAGCTTGGTGGCCGGCTTGGGACTCCTTCTTAGTTCTCTAATCCACGTCTTCATTCCTTGGGTCTGGATCATCCGTCGCCGTCCGGGTCTGGACGCTGTGTTGTCCGGCCTCTTTCTAATCGGGGACATCTGGATCTTTGTTCCCTCCAATCATGGTGAGTATTGCCACGCGCGCTGCTCCCCTAGGGCCAAGCGTCATGCGGGTAATACCCACAGATGAGTCCGTCGAGACTTCCTCAGAACGGGCTGACCCATACTGTGAAGAACCTGAATGTATTTCGGCCGGTCTGCCTGCTACTGGCGGTGAAGGTGGGGTCGCCTTAGCTGTTGCTGTCATCTTTTGCGGTTGAAAGCAGTCTACTAGTGGTATCAGGAGGTCGTGAAGCGCGCTGGATGCATCCTTTAGTCTACCCGACTCCAGGTCGAATAACAGGTTTGGATCGAAAGCCCGGTATTGATGCCGGCTTGTTTGAGCTAATCAAATAGTCCTCTAATAAGGGCTACGTGGCCGCCTGAAAGGAGAAACGGGATCCTTTAATCCACCTAGGATATTGGGTGGAGTTATCTTCAGGACCCCATCCGTTCGCAACAACTGACTGTGGTGGAGTGATCCAAAAAAAGGTGGTCCAGATATGACTGCTGATTGGTGGTTGCCGGAACACCCATCAATGCAGAACCGTTGATGGGTGGGACAGGCTGGTTCAACTTAGGATGGCGTAAATAACAACGGGCTGTCGTGAAAATGTGGAGAAAAACATGGTGTTGCCGTTGTCGCACCTTGTCCCAGAAATCGACGGATCGGCCAAGTATCACGACTGGACGTGAATATCCGGATGCCGGACCGGGTTCGTTTTAAGACCGGACCGGTAAGATAAGTATGATGGAGATAATGTATAAATATTTGGGTATAGCGGATGTGACAGAACATGATTATTGGAACCGATTATCGCTGATCAAGTGTTTCAAGTGACGTGTTATTAAGATCTCTGTTAACCGACCGAATGACTTGGACCAGCCCTAGGACATGAAGTCCAAGCGTATGAAGAACCATATGTGTAAAATGGTGAGCTTCATGGGGCATATCAGCTGAAACAGGTGGCAGGGGCAACGAATTTATTCTGAATCAGCACTAAAGTATTCGATCGAGTCCGACTTTAAGAGGAATACCGACTCAGTCGAACTTTGCGGGTTTAACGCATAAATGAGGTTGACGACAGGTTTGAGCAAGTTGAAGATGTCGATGTTTAGTCGATTCCGAGGTGTTTCGAGGTGTTTCGAGTTGATCTCGAAGTTGTTCGATGCGGGTTCAACCCCGTTTTAAGCCGATCCTGAACCGGTCTGGATCGGCCCCGAATCAGCTTCCAGATTCTAAGATCAACCAATATCAGTATTGAATCGGATGTACAACATCACAAGAAGCCGACACTGAGCTGGTTTCGAGCTTAACGTTTGAGGTGGGTCACATAAGTTGATGTACGGTATACTAGGTATTGGATATATAATATATAATAATAGGATTGAATTCTCCCCCTAAGCAAGGAGTCGCTCCACCACGTGTCGCGGTCATTAGGAGCACAGGGCTAACTTGGCCCCTGTAGATCAACAAATTCCCGGTTAAGACGCGCATTGACGCATTTTGGCTTACCGGAAGCCCCCCGAAAGGACTGTTTAAGGTTTCACCCCTCACCCTTCACGCCCACGTGTTTGGAACACGTTTAATTGATTGAAAGGTTTTGTGGAGATAACGTTTTGGTTTTACTTTGGAAGATCGTGGTTATATCGTGCGTTTTGTGGTTTCTTAGTTATGTCCCGTTTATTGGTTGGTCCGGTCAGTTGAAGTATCCCAGCCTGGCCTGCGTGCGATACTTGCATATAGTATCACCCCTGATTTGTCCTGCGGTGAAAGTTTCCACCCGAGAACCCCCCCCCCCCCTCTCGAGAAGCTCACATCCTCCGACCTGATTCGTATACATTTTTCCTCATCCAGAGTCCGTCTGGGTGAGTGTAATCACCGAACACCAATGGGTACACAAGGTATGATGAAGCTTACAATGGATTCTATAATACATGACGACCGGTCAGAAGACCGGGAAGATCGGATCAGTCATCATAGTGATGGTTCTTCTGATCTCGACGCCGAGCAGGATCAACGGAGTACCCCCTCCGATAGCGGGCAAGTGGGTACCGAATTCCACCCAAAACCTCCGTTCTGGATTTGGAATTGGCTCCACCACATGACTTAACTCACGAAGGTGGTAAGCACGCTCCAGGTCAGAGTCTGTAACCTTCTGTGATAGGCCATCCATCTTTTCTTCTTCTTCTTCTTCAAACCGTAGTCTATCCTTGTGGGCTAGATGACCTGGGTCCTTACCCGTCCAGCTTTTTTAGGGGTAGGTGACCTGGATGGTCGTCTGGTCCTGAGCTGACCAGCTTTCCACTCTGGTCGTATATTATTGTAAAGGTAACTTGAGCACTAGATGGCAAAATGCAATGTGATTTAAATTAGGTCCTTAGTTCGCTTGGTGCTACATCTAAGCCTTTACATTGTATCCTGTTTCTTAAATGTATTAGCCAATCATTGTTTACTATTTGGTGATGACAAGAGTCACAACCACACAACAAGTCATACCGGTAGCTCTACCGATATACCGGTATACCTTCGATACCGGTATATTACTCATCTTGATGAAGTGAGGACTTGATAACAGTATGTTGAGAACCATCATTGTCAACAGCATGTTGAGACGCATCGTTGTCAACATATCCAACCTTCGGTTCTTCTTCGATATCCATTACATGCATTTGTTTTATCGGATTATGGTCGAAATCATGATCCTTCCTCGGACTACGGTGACCTGCACCATAGTCCGAACCGGCTTCAGCTGGGGCAAAGTGACCAGCACTATAGTGACAAGCACCATAATCCTGACCAGCTCCGGCAGGAGCCACCAGGGGAGTTACTTCTTTAAAATGTCGACCTCATACTCCCCCAATCCGAGTCGACCATCGCATCCTTCCATCTTCAGCAGCATTGGGGGCAATGTTCCTTTCCCCAATGCACCCGACCCACCGTCTTCGACAAATTTGACAGGTTTTGGTCTTTCGCCCACTAGGACTCGCAGTGATATCCAGGGTCACCAAGAGATCCGGGCGCGCGCACCATTGTGGTGTAGTCGCTCTCAGAAATTCCTTCTGAGATGTGAACACTTACGGGGGACCAGATAACTGACTTTCGGGGGAGGGGTAATCCGTCCCTCCAGGTCTTGGTCCGAGCCAGCATCCTGCCGGCTGGATAGGTTACTTGCATCACCTTGGCTGTGACGACTTGGATGATCCATGTTTGTATACCTCACCTTGTGTACTCGTCAGCACTGGCAGTTACGCTCTCTTGATGGACTCTAGGGTGAAAAGTTAAAAGTCCGTCGAACAGGGAAACGAGGGTTAGGACTAGGGTTGCTCTCCGGTGAAAATCTTCACCGGGGAGCGAACTGACGTTTTACTTGAAATTTGAATACCACAAAGGCTGGACGGAGAGTAATCGATCAGCCAGCTTAACCAAAGCAATGAATGGGTAACTCCAATCTTATGCGTAAGTAAGGAATCCAAACAAGACTCCACGATCTTCCACAGTAAGCCAAAACTTCACTACACTTTCCAATAGAACTAAACCGTGTTCCAAACACAGGCGACTTGAGTGAGTATAAGTTTTACAGCGACTCCCGGTCAGGTTACTTCCGGTGGGTTCTTTTCAACCTTCCCCGGGCAAATCAATAACAACTAGAGGGGACCTTGTTAACCCTCTGCTATGAACTAATGATGACTTGGGTCTTAGAAAGCAAAACGTATACTGATTTTTGTCCCTAGATCCAATATAAACATGTTGTGTACCCTACCCAAAATAACCTGACGAGCTTGACCTGGATGGTTATGTACCTTACCTGAAATAGCGCAACCAGCTCAACCTGGACGTTTTGTGTACCGTACATCAAATAGCATGACCAGCCTGGATAGTCATTCACCTCGACCTGGACGGTACCTAGCCGCCGACTCCAATTCCTTCTTCGTGGCCGCTCACCCATCTCTGGCGTTCCATCCGGCTACTACAGGGACACAACCTTCCCTGGAGCACTTTATATATCCGTCTCTTGATCAATCCGCCCCTTGACCACCTATGGCCACCATCAACGGCCACCCCGTCCCACTTGATCCAGCTGGTCAACTTCTGGTTGGCCTGGCTGAGAGCACCTGGATCACCTCGTCTAGCCTGTTTCCATGTCCTCTCACTGGTCTGGGGCTTGCGGGTGTTCTCGAACATCTCCGCAGCCGCCATCCGATGCCTGTTGGTAGCTGACCCGGGCAGCTAGCTTGGAATAACATTTCTACCAATCCGGTCAGTGGTCAGTGGATTTATCCCTCATCAGTCCGTTAAATCACTACTTCACCACACTTTGAAGTTTCTCAGTTCCAGAGAGAACGTCCGCCAAGGGAAAGAGAGTCTGGAATGGGCGAAAAACATGCCATGATCCCATTCTTTAGGAATTGAAAGACAATATAATTTTTGGGGGACTCAACCAAACCAAAATCGTAACAATCCCAGAAACCCATCTTTGTGACTGCGAGAGAGAGCTACTAGTCGCTTCAAGGCGTATTGGTGTTTTTTATATACGGAATTATAGACTTTTACGTGAAAGTAAATTAAACTTTCTCCACCCGAAAAAACGCACTGTTCTCAGTTCAAAAGCCAATGTGGATAACCGTATTTTTCCTAGTTTAGGCGGCGACGGCATCGGTGTTGAACAAAGCATTGAGTTCGAAGGCCTCACGCAAGTTCTTGCTTGCTTCCTGCTTGAGGAGCTCAATAAAGCTGCTTTTTCAGACTAGAACTGAATAGAAAGAATTAGTCATCTTATTGAGCTAAATACTAAAATTTCGTTCGGTTTCAGAGCTCATTGGTAGATGGCAATGCTAACTTGACATTGCTGGAGTAGCCACAAACTTTACGTTGAAAGTCCATGGATTTCGCAATGCCCGCGACTCCGATGTGCCCGAAAGGAAGGTGTTATGTTGCAAACTTAGCGACAAAGAAATTGTAAATTACCTCGATTTGAGAAAATGTTTGAGATGTGTTGAGTCCACACGAATTTATATACAGGCATTAAATCGTATGAGTACCAGCCATTCAGCTTTCAGTATGCAAAATTACATGTTTGCAATTTTTTTTTGAACAAAACCCCTCTTTTTATAGCAAGTGAATTGCACACTTGTTCATCATGTCCTTATTGTTTCAGTACGTTATTTAGCGCCCTTTTCATAGTCGGGTTATAGAAAAAATCCTCCACCTACGATATGGTAAGATCATTTTTTAACTCCGTGTCTTCGGTCATAAGTGTTACATATATTCACACTGGATACTATTTGGGTCTAACTTTCCCAGGTGAAGGCTTGGGTTCGTTTGGCTTGGGGCCACTGGCTTTGACTGGTTTTCTTTACCACTCACTTGCCGCTTCGATATGACGATCTATATCATCATCCATATCCAGCATTATCAGGTTAGTATCCAACACAGAAATTAAAAAAATCATAAAATATTGATCTTCACGTACTTTTTGGCACACGGCTGGTCTGCTGTCCGGATGTGATCATGACATATGCCACTAGCAAACGCTTTACCTCGCATTCCCATATCTTCAAAATATCGTTTAATTTTACTCGTGATAAAGTGTTCGCACATAATCGCCATGTTCTAATGTAATATGCATGATCTATTGTCCTGAATCTTCAGATCAATCTAATTCACTGTAACAGAAACGTGGGACGCTCCTACTTCGAGCGCATCCATTGGGCAATAGATCACTTCGCTGACTTCAATGAGGTTCGCCACGTCCTGACTTAATCGCTCGACCTATGTATGGTGCTGTTGTCATGGTAAATTTTGACTTCTGATTACTTTATTCTGGAATTGAATAAAAATGTGTTTATTTACTTTGTAAAGAACGGTCTGGTAGTGTGGTGGAGCCGACTTCTAAGTCCGAAATGGAGATTTTGTGCGGAATTCGGATACCCACTATCCCGGACGACAAATTATCGGAGGGGGTACACCGTTGATCCTGATCGGCATCGGGATCGGATGAATCATCACTATAATGACTGATTCGATCCTCCACCGGTCGTCATGTACGATAGAATCCGTGTTTAATATCATCTCACCTTGTGTACCCATTGATCTTCGGTGGTTACATTCATTCAGGTGGACTCTAGATGAGAAGGATGATTCGAATCAAGTCGGAGGATAGGAGCTTCTCGAGACGGGGGTGCTCGGGTAGGAATCTTCACCGGAGAACGGGTTAGGGTAGACACTTCCTTAAAGTATCTAAGGGCACTGATTGGGAAACTTCGTCCAATCAGGCCAGCCAATAACGAGAGATAATCAGAAACCGCGAAAACCCACGTTAAAACCACGATCTTCCACAGTAAACCACAACGTTATCGCCACAAAACGTTTTCAATAAGTAAACCGTGTTCAACACGTGCGCGTGAGGGTTGAAAAACATACACAAATCCCGTCAGGGGCTTCCGGTAAGCCAAAATGCGTCTAAGCGCGTCTTAACCGGGAATTTATTTGAGCTACACGGCTAGTTAACCCTGTGCCCCCAATGACCGCGACACGTGGTGGAGCGACTCTTTGCTTAGGGGGGAGAATTCAATCCTATTATTATATATTATATATATCCAATACCTAGTATACCGTACATCAACTTATGTGACCCACCTCAAACTTTAATCTTAATCATCTTGTCACAAAAATGACCCGGTACCACCATAAACCCATCTTCAACGCATCTTCAACCTGCTCCGTATCTCTTTGGACCGATCTTCAGCCGATCCTGATCCAGTTCTCTGCCGATCTTCAATCAACCAGATCTTCAAGTATCAGTTTGAAACCAGCTCAGTGTCGGCTTGTTGGGATGTTGTACATCCGATTCAATACTGATATTGGTTGATCTTAGAATCTGGAAGCTGATTCAGGGCCGATCCAGGCCGGTTCAGGATTGGCAGGTCAAGCCAGCTCCGAACCACCTCGAGATCACCTCGAACCACCTCGAAATCGACTAAACATCGACATCTTCAACTTTCTCAAACCTGTCCTCACCCTCCATCATGCGTTAAACCCGCAAAGTTCGACTGAATCGGTATTCCTCTTAAAGTCGGACTCGATCCAATCCTTTAGTGCTGATTCAGAGTAAGTTCGTTGACCCCTGCCACCTGTTTCTGCTGATATAGCCGATAAGGCTCACCATTTCACACGTAAGGCCCCATCATACATTTGGTCTCCATATTCTAAGGCGGGTCAAGTTCATTCGGCCGGTAAACCGAGGTCTCAATATCTCATCGCTCGAACCACTTGGATCAGCGATGATCTGCTCCAATCACCAGGTTCTACCACGCCCGATATATTAATCTATCCATAACTGTTTTATGTTTATCACATGTGTCTTGATCGGTCCGGTCTTACACGAACCAGGTCCGGTATCTGGATATTCACATCCGATCGTGATACTTTACCGGTCCGTTGTTCTGTGGGACAGGGTGCGACAACGGCATCATCTTTTTACTCCACATTTTACGATAGCCCGTTATCACTTATATAACATCCTGAGAGGAACCAACCTGCCCCAGTCATCAACGGTTCTGTCTTGATGGGTGTTCGCACAGCCACCAAAATCAGGAATAAGTGGTCCACATAACATCCATATGTGGACCACTTATTCCTGATTTTGGTTGAATCACTCTACCACAGCCGCCCCTTAGACTAACCGCAGTCGCACAACGACTGCGGTTCGACTCACTCAATGTCCGATCCAGTCTTGTCTCCTGGTTCTTCTCAGGACCCTCCGTCAGATTCTCCGGACGATGCTTCGCCTCTGAGATCAAGCTTCCTCCTTCGGTCACCACGGCTTCTACTACCTCGACTTCCCTGCCCATCACGATCAAACCAGCTCTCTATCTCCGTCGTCAACTTTAACCTTCTTGGGTCCACCCTGAGTTTTGTTACCTGGTCCCTTTCGAGCCGTTCCTTTAGCTACTTCGAGCAACTGGCACTCTTAGTGGAAGGGACTGGTTCGCTCTCCTTAAGCTCGGCGGACACTAGCCGACAGCATCTGGGTCTTTGGAACGAGATTCCTTAGCTGGCCTCCTTATGCGAGACCAACCGGACGCTTCGTGCCGGATTGTTTAACCAACCAGTTGCGATAGATCGCTGGATCTGCGGACCTGGTTCAACGACTATCAGCCTTGCAAGTGGACTACGACCAGCTCAACGCTCTTTACGCTGATCAAACCCGTGACCGGTCAAGATTGGAAGACCGTTTCCAGGCCTTGCCGACTGAGCGTGATCAGTTATCCGCCGATCTTGCTGCTCTACGTATTTCGGCAAAACCTTCCTACACCGTCGCCTCGATGCAGTCCATGGCTCGCGCCCTATCTATCACTGTCCGCGATCAAGGTATGTTTCGTTCAATGTGCCTTATCTGATACACATAAGTAACATCTTTTACTTCCTCCAGATGAGCACATCGAGAATATGAAGAAATCAATGGTTGAGATGGTGAGCCACCTGCAACTGCTCGAGGACAACAATCATAACCATGACCAGTTCATCCAAGAGAGAGTTCTTGCAGTCCAGGAAGTGAAGAGTTTGGAAGAAGAGTCACGCCATAGGGATGAGCAGGTCGACTTCCTGGTCAAGCAACTCTATGATTCTCATATTGGCCGTTCCAGTGTTCACAAACGGTTGAGTGAGAATCAGAAAAAAAGCTGATGATCGACGGCGGGAGTTAACTCTCGCCCGACTTAAATTCGAGACCTTGCAGTTGGATGAGCACACTTGGACCCGTCGTCTCTCGGGTATTCAACCCCGATTCCGATGAGGGTTCGACGGACTTGGACGAACGGACCCGGACCGCTTTGGCCAAGTCGCGCAGTACCGGTCGGCGAGCTTCGACAACAAGCACAACGAAACCAGCTTTATTAAGTCAAGCCATCGATTTGCCCTGTTCGACGAGGATGGAATAGACGGACTGGACGACAAACGACCGGTTCCGGCTACTTCAAGTGGTCCTCCGTCTGCTGATGCGGCGCCGATCAGCTGGCCTGCTAACTTTACTAGTGTCTTCATTCCAGCTTCCCGTTCCGCCGTGGACCGAGATGATTACAGCTACGACCCAACCAAGACGTTTATGGACTTGTATGTTATCTCAGAGAACAAGCCGACGGCAGCTCAATTGAGTCTCGTAAGCCATGGGCTGATCGTCAAGCGTGGGATTTAAACCCGATGGTCCTACAATTCAAGTAGAAAATTGCCCCTCGCTGGTTCTCCCGCCCAGGAAGATGGATTTTTTCGACCAAGTCGCCGGATCCTCTGCGGGACCAGTGACATCAAGATTTACTCACGTCATGCTGTTCCAGTCAATTCCAATTAAAAATCTGAAAAGGTTCTTGCGAACCCAATTCCTCGTTAGATTTCCCAGATCACCCCTGGTTTCACGCTCTTAAGTCGCGTTTGGACCAATTCTGCCAGGACCATGGTCAGCTGATATGGGAATCTACCCATCAGTTCCCGATCACCGGAAATATGCCCAAGGATGATTGGATGGGCATTATTTCCATACTCGCAAACGTCACCGTAGCAAAGCTGGGGTCGCTTGGGCTGCAATTTGTGATTTCTTGGTGGATGGTATCCAGATCAACGAATGTGACCTGGATGATTTCCTGTTTCCCCCAGTGTTGCACCATTCTGTTCGCCGAGTAGAAGCATGATGGGTTTCGCCGGACGCCGGAGATTGGTACTCCGGGTATGGACATCCGACCCCGATCGGCTCGTTGCAAGACGCTTTGACATACCAAGATTCCTGGCAAAACCAGTATCGCCTAAATCCTATGGATCAGCCGGGGCTTCATATTTCCCGTCTACGTGCGAAGTATGGCCCATAATTATCGCGACAACCATCTTATTTCATATCTTCTCTAATTTATTAATATATCGCGAAAACGTTTTCCTTGTCTTCCTTGTATTCCATATTCGGGACCATATCTCCAGATTCCAGATCTTGTCTTCATTTTGCACATTCGATTGTTCCACATGCATGTTAATGTAATTGCCATGATATATATATATGTTCGTCAACTCCGAACCAGCTTACTTTACTTGATTTCGACTTTGTCAGATCGGTTTCATTAGCCGATCCGTAGAGATGTGCCGATCCAGACTATTGGGATTCCTTTGGTCACCTTCTTCATGAGTTTGCATAAATCCGAATAGGTTCCGTCTCACCCAATCCCGTTTGAATTCTCGTACTGAAGCTCCACAGTTGAAATCTCGTTCATCCACCCACGTCGGGTCGTCATAACCCTTCCACTGGACTAGGAAATCGCAATGGGTTCGACCAAATCATATATATTCTTTTGCCCGATAGGGTGTCTTGATCTTCTAAACTTCGAATTCATCTTGATCCAACACTCTCTCCAGACTATCCTCAGGTAAAAGAGCGCTCGACGAAATCAAAGTTTGGCTGATCTTCGATTGGTAATCTGGTTTTTGGACGATCAGGAAACTGTCTGACCGGCTTCAGTTTCGACAAATAAACAATCGGAAAACCTCCATAATCGGTGCCTGCGGTAATCAACCGGGCAGCATGATCACCGATCAGCTCAGAAACACAGAACGGTCCATGCCACATGTGCGCTAATTTCCAGACATATCCTTCTTTCACCAGATCCAGGTAAAGCCAGACCCTTGATCCCGGTTCAATATTATGAGAATCATCCTGATCGTTATTCTACTCAGCTCTTTCTTGGATCACCCTCCGAAGTCGTTCATTGACCTGTTCCGGTGCATGTTGGTAGTAACGCTGTACTCCCATACGCCATCGACGGGCCTCGCGATCTCGACTTCTGGTACATCCGACGGGGATCGCCGATTCAATAGTCGAACGAGGGTACCACCCATACGCCAAATAAAAGGGAGTGTCTCCCCTGACCCGATCCAAGAAAGAATTTAACGCAAATACCAGTATTTCCGCATATTCGTCCCAATCACGGTCGACGGAATTGGCGACATACATCTTTATAGCTCTGATTAGCGTCTGTAATATCCGTTTACCTTTATTGTTCACTTGCGGCCGGTAGGCTATGGTCGCACTTAGTTCTGACCAAACATATGATTAAACGATTGAAAAACCGCAGCCATAGAACCCGGTTCACGATCATGTCTGATTACTTCACTGGCACTAAATCGCCTGAAAACACATTCCTCATAACTGCGGGCGACCTGCTGGGCTGATCGAGTAGACCCAGCTTTGGCGATCACCAGTCCGGTAAATAAATCCGTCCAGATAAACAGTTCAGTATTGCACTTGAATGATTTCGGCAAGAAAGAGATATGTTCCATTGCTATTACTTGAAATGGGTAGGTCGCCTGGATGTTTCCGGGCGATCTACCTCGAATAATCGGCATACCCTTCCCGGTTTCAATCCAGACTCGTTACAACAAACGTTTGGACACTCCGATATAGACCTCCCGTGAAAAATGTTTACGGATTCTGTGGTACGTCCGGCCAACACCTTGATGACCGCCCTCCAAACAGACATGATAGTGGTGCAAAATATTGGCTTGAAAAGTTTCCGGAGTCACCAGTTTCGCTGATCGATCGAGATCCGCATCAACTTAATCAGCATGAGAATTGTAGGAAAGCAAATTGTTTTCATCCATTTCATAATTGGAAGCGATTTTAACACAATTTTTTGCTTCGTTTTGGCTCAGTTTCTATAGGTCTCAACACAAAAAGGCTTTTAGATCCACAATCTACTTTTCTTCATCTTGAGCGTTGAGGATCCTTTCGATCCGCAGCTTCTGCACTATTTCTTCCGTCAACCTTTCTTGAGAAACCGCCTAGCCAGTTGTAGATCTGGTTCGTGATCTCGTCATGATCGATATTTGTGCTGTTTTTCATTTATCCTCCGAGCGAGCCAGCTCAGCTAAACGGTGTATTTCGATCAGTTCATCCAAAATTACATTGTCCGTGATCACCGATCCATTCTGATCACGCATGGCTATTGTGGCGAGATGATCAGCACTCCGGTTCCAGTCGCGTTTCACGTACAAGAGGTCACGATTCGACCATCCTCGCAGGATTTTCATAACGCGATCATTCAGCAACTTCAGGCACGGCGCCTTACAGTCGATTTCTCCGGTGATTTGCCGAATCACCAAATTTGAGTCTCCACATATGATTACCCTTCTTTTCTTTTGCCTTTGAAGGAGATCCAAGCCTAACAACAAACCATGGTACTGTACTCAGCTTCGTTGACGGTAATACCCTGAGTATATATAGTCTAAACCAGCAGATATGATGGTCCACTCCGGGAATTTCCACAGCAAAGCACTATACTCCCCGACACATTTCTTTACGCTCGCTGATCTGTCGAAACTTATGACGATAAGGTCCTCATCCGATCCCACGACCGGTGTGGTATGATGATCGATTCTTGTGGTTGCTTCCGAGGAGCAACCTCGATCAGGGCTTCGTCGACTTCTGACCGGGGGGAGACACTGGCTGCTAAGATACTGAGAATTTCTTCTTCACCCTTGGTACATTTGATGATTTCCAAAGTCGACTGTGATAATAACGCTGACCATCGCCCCAGCCTTCCGTCGATTCCAGTCGATGACAATTACCAAGACAGGTGGGCCGTCTAGAAAGTACCTTGATCTGTCTGGTCACACGCATGGAATAACAGACATCCAATATGCGTAATAATGACAGCAATTCTTTACCCACCATGACATAGTTAACCTCATTCGATTCCATCATCCTGCTTGTAAATGTCACTGGACACTACACCCCATCGTGATCTTGAACCAGTGCAGCCGATATTGCCCACTTACTTGCATACAAAATCACTACAGGAATCTTCTCCGGATCTAAATATTTCAGAACTGTGTCGATACCATCTTCGTCTTCAGCATACTGAAGGCTACCACAGATCGTTCCATATGACCTTCCAATCCAGACACGGTTAGGTTGATCAGAGAACTGGTTTTGAGATCCGATTTGTTCATCTCAGCTTCATGACTGGTTTTGCTCGATAATTTTTCCAATTGATCACATTCTCGTAGCCTGTGCTAATCAACTTCTTTCAATTCGTATAATATAGCAGCCTATATCGAATAATCGTCGATAAACCGGCTATAATAGTTTAGGGATCCGAGAAAAGACTGCATAGCCTTTAGTCATCAAGGAAAAGAAAGATTACTAAGTGCACCCAAATCCTTCGAATTTGCCTCCAAACCCTGAATCGACACGTTATGACCAAGATAAGCGACCTTGGGCTGCCCCAGAAGCTCTTGGCCACACTGATCGATAATTTCCAGCGTTCGCAGGAATCAAGGAGTCGTTCGACCTTGTCGCATAAATATCCCATGACGTTGCCGTAACCAAGATATCGTCTATATATGGTCGCCTTTCCAGGACCGATTGTCTCTGGTCCTGGTCTGGTTCACCTTCCGTTAACACATCGTGAGGTTTGGTGATCTTTTGGTCGGCACTAATCTGGAAGTATCCATAGAGATCAATTCCAATCAATCAGCCTCTGATAGATCCGCGGGGAATTCTTCAATCCGAACGGCATCCGGTTCCACTCGGAGAGGCCGAAAGGTGTAACAAAAGCTGATATCCCCCGAGCGCGATCGGTTATCGAAACCACCCGGAAACCACTAGCCATATCTAGTGAGCAAAACCATAGCACTTTATCTAAATTCAGGGGGAAAAGCGTACATCAAGTACGCAAAATGGGAAGATCCACAAGTAAATCATTTAGCAAGAGCATTGGATAAACCATCAACTTCGTGAGGCGGTTCATCATCCTATAGTCGATTCAGAGTCGAATATTAACTCCATTCTTTTTGATCGATATCACGATCAGTGATGCCGACTGCGATGCTGAAGGTCGGATGATTTTTGTTCCCAACAGGACCTTGTCCAGGCTGGAAAGCTTTTCCCGATATTTCGGTGCGACTTACAACAACGTTGAGCGATCGGTCTTGCATTCCCTACATCAATGTCAAGAACAGGCTCCATAGGCAGCTGGAGGTAAGGCATTCTTCTCGATCAGTAAATGCCGCCTTTTCCATATGATCTTATTTAGTTGATCGATCTGGTCGGGAGTGTTTACTTTGGGATCACCGACTTGTAGATCCTCCAGGGTGACCTCGAGTATGTTTGGTGATACTTCTGGCAAGACTGCCATCTGTTTTTTTCGATTTCTGCAACCACCTTCGTGTAAACATACTTGTTCATTCAGCGGATTTATTTCCTTCGGTTTGGATCAGACTGACCGACGATTCCCTGGTCAGTAGCTTGGTCGGAGTGGTTTACTCCGGGTTTTTAACTAAAGGTGTGGTATCTTCATTTACCATTACTGATCAGGTCCGTGGTGGCTTGATATGCCAGATTCTGCCATTCAATATATCTTCGTGATCCCACTGAGACATACCCCATCTGTCGAGGAACTTTCCCTTCAGGTAACAACATCCCTAGGATCATGTCTTCATCAACAATCAATGAATGATCCGATAAGTTGGTAACCCTGATATAGCTTGATCTACCAATCCCTTTGACAAAAGTCGTTCCCATCGTTCACCACGAATTAACCACAATTTCCGCTGCCGATCAGTCGACCGGATCATCACATCAGCCGATCGGGCTACAGCAATGTTTTCATACTGACCCATTTTTAGCATCTGCATGCAGGTACCATATAATGGACGTCGGCCGGACAATTGTACCGCACTTTGTCTGGAAAGGTCAGGGTTCCATGAGAGAGATCAATCCGTATACCGGCTGGCACCATGAAATCCATTCCCAGTATCGCGTCCTGACCGACTAACCGGTCAACCCAAGCATTGAAATAATAGACCAGAGAACCGGCCAAGGTGATTTTGGGAATTGACCGTCATTCGGTCATGTACGAACTTTCACCGATCCCAACACATTCTTGCCTCTGGGTACTGTCTATACGACATCCCACCTTACGAGCAAAGGCGGAGTCGATAATCGAGACTTCAGCTCCAGAGTCAAATAGAACAGTGGCTTTTTCGTTATTAATTTTCCCATTAGCTTTTGCTTGTTTAAACCACTTGTCGGGGGAGTGATATTTCTAGTATCCTCGGGATTCACCGGGCAGTAGATCCAACTCCATGATCACGTTCGATCGGGAATATTCATCCACACTGAGACTGTGAATCGGACATCGATCGGCACAATTTGAAATAGAACATGTATTGTCGGTTATCTCATTTTCCTCAAACTTATTTCTGCTACCGACGTATGCATAAATGCTGAACGTAGACCGCTCGACTCGAACCAAATTCCAACCTGGCGAGCGATCTAGTATAATATTTTCTCGACATCCGGTGGGAGCATACCGGCATGGTAAGTCGACACGTACCACTTGCGCATCTGATTAAAAAACTCTTCAATCGGACACGCACCGGCATCGTGAACCTGCCAACAGGTCTTACACACGAAAAAAACAATGATCTCAAGGGTGACCTTTACGATCACATTTTCCGCATGTGATTCTTTTCCAGCAATCACGATCTCCATGCTTAGTCGACCCATAGTATACGCATAACTTGCGAGGTCGGTCCTGATCAGGCTGGGTTCCGCCGGATTTTCATCCATCACTGCCGTTGGTCGATGAACCGGTTACGTCGTGAAGATATGGCGATATTGTTCTTCATCTGGGCCTGAACTTTACCGACCACCTTTTCTTCAGAACTGGAACTATCCGAATCTTTCGTAATCATCCGGATCGCTCTTGCCGGTCGGGCCGCTGGTGTCTTAACCTGGTCCGGGTGTGGTTTCGATCGGTATCGGTTTGATCCTACCTCGACCTTGGGTTCTCAACGTTTAGCTCGCTGTAACGTTCTTAAGGTCAGTTCCAATTCTTCAGCGTTACTTATGCGAAGCAGGGTTAGTTGATCGGCCAGATCACGGTTGTCCAAAGTGCTTATAGAGTGTTTAACGTGTTTGCGAGCCATATTCGCATGTCCTGGATCTTTGGTCGGCATTTTGGCTCGCAGACCAGCAACATTCAATCGATGTAAGTATGAGATCGGTGGTTCATCGGCTTCTTTCTTCGTATGAAAGTATTGTCTCGCGACAGATACCGCTGAGTTGTAATATTGCTCCTAAAATTATTCCCCAATTGAGACCACTTCAAACGTACTTCTGGGCTCAACAGGTTTAGCCAGTTCTTGGCCGGGCCCTTCAACAGATCAGTGAAAATCAGACATCTTTCACCTTCTGGCGTCTTATCTCTCAAAAAGGCTGATTTCGTCCGGCTCAGCCAGGCACTCGCCTGATCATCATCCACAGCTTTGCCGGTAAAATCGTTGAATTCAGAGATTGCCGAAATCCGGGCGCGAGTGCTCGTTCCAGACTCATTATCAAATGCTTGCGCCGAGGGCATATTTGAATTACGAGGCATCTGCATATCCAAATCGTCCGGATCGAAGTGTTGACTGATCTCCCCATCTGATTTCATATCCACGTCACTACGTAGGGTTGATTTATGGAATCGGGCTTGATGACTGGTTTGGCATATTGATCGGACAATCCCGGCTGATCGAACTGATGCCATCTCCACAACTACAGGTTTTTGATCCGGTTTAGCTGTCGATTGATTCATGTTTGGGTTCGGTTGTCATGGTTGCCCTTGGCCAGGTGTATACTGGGGTAATCCATGTTGTTCTCTCACGAACCGGTTCATCATAGACGTTAACATGGTTCTCATTTGTTCTGGAACTTCCGGTATGCCGGTAGAATTACTGTTGGGGGTCGGACTGTTTTGTCCAATTTCTTGAGCATCTTTGAAACTGCCTTCTGACCCGAAATGACCCGGTTCAAGCTTTCTTTTCCTATTCTGCGACTCGATCTTGGAGTCGGTCTGCCTGATTCCCTTTGGGCTCAGTGTCATACGCGTCGCTCCAACCGAGGAATCGGTAGAATCCACTCCGTACCGTGATGATGATTGATATATCGATTCGATATCAAGAGGATATTCAACTGACTGTGATCGATGTGAAGGATCGGTCAGCGGTGACTGGGCCACGGGATTCGCCCCGAGAAACGAAACAAGGCGATCGTACAGCGTTATCATAGTTTCTGTGATCGTTCCTTGGTCTAGATCGAACTGCATAATCGCGTCGAGCGCACCAGTACATAGTGAAACCAACTTCGTCGATCTGGACCAGGAGATTTCTGATCAGGTCGAGGTGGCTACCGTGATAACCGGCCTTGTCGCTCGACCTTCAAGGTTTCCGATGATCTTAGATTTATTCATCACCCGGTTGTTAGCTAGGAATTTGTGAAACTCCGGAAGGTAAAACAAGCGTTCTACATCCCGAACCGTGGTTTCTTCGGCTGGTTCGGTCTTCTCTTCATCTTCTTCGAACTTCTTCGGTTTAGGTTTCACATACTTTTTTAGGTGGATCATATCGATCCGCCCCCAGGTCTTTTTTATCTTTTTCAATTTTCTTTTTATGCATAGGATTGAGGTCTGCACGCCGATCCTTTCCCGGATTATAGCTTATTTTACTATAACTCGGATCGGCTCCGATCGGATCTTTGTGGGAAGTTGTTTCATCTTTAATTTCGACCTGAAACTCCATCGACCATCG
>MIQA02013237.1:0-11008 GCA_001887855.2 Sclerospora graminicola | reverse complement strand
ACACAGTTGCTTTATTGGAGCAACAACAAAAGGAAATGGAAATCCAGTTGATTACATCAGATGGACAAATTGCATCTCGTCTACCGACTGACATTAGCGGTCATATACGAGTAATGATGATGGCGAAATATGAAGTAAAAGCCTTCTATTGCAAGGAACAATTCCGAAGCTTATGGTTTGGTTTTTGCGGAATTATAGTGAGATGGTTGTGGCATTGGCGCAATCAATCAATTTTCAATGGTTTAAGACATACGTCTGCAGAAACCAGTAAATTTTTATGGGCTCAAAGTAGAGCCCAATTAGACACAGTTGCTTTATTGGAGCAACTACAACCTTTGACGAGGAAAGACGGAATGCGTCTACAATTGTGTATCCAGTGCGTTTTAAACCCCTTACCAGCACCGCAAACAGCGAGCAGATACTCGGCATCCGAGCAATTGTATTCCCAGGAAGATCCAGACCCTCATTTAATGTCTAGGATAAGGTATTATATAGTAGCCAATAGTTAATAACTAAAATGGACTACTTTACACGAAAAATTTAGGTACCTAATTCGCTACTATAGTACCGGTGCCGAAACGTGATACCGCACACCCCTGGTAAGTACACGTGTTATCCGTAGGAGGAATGTTCCTTTTGGCCATTTCCTTACCGGTATCAGGTTTGACCGTACCTCAAATCTAGGGGGAGGTTGATAACGGTATATCAGTATGAATTACCGGTTCCTCTTCTGGTTGGTCGTCCGTATCGGACTCTTGAGTTGCCGGGACGATGTCGTCTCTCCCAGATGCAGGTGACTCGTCGTTGTTGGCTGGGGTTTACCCCCTTTCTTGTAGTTGTCCCCTGTTCGATGATTGCCCAGCACTATGAAGGGGAAGCCAGTTTACTAAGCGTACTTAAAGCTCCTACTCAACTGTGGTTGAAGTTGCAAATTAGGATTGTTTAACTTATACTTCGAAATACTATGCGAACATCTGCTGCGTAAAAAAAGGGTTATGTAGACTGGATGTATGGAGTTATTTTCGCCAAAACACTGACGATGGACTTCGCACACAACCTGCTGCAATACCTTATCTTTGCGCTGCTTCTTTCCTTCCTTCTGTTCATTCTCTGGAAAAATGCAGCTTACCGCAAGCTGCTGCAGGACATCTTCTGCTGCAGAATCTGCAGTAAATTCAGCGCGTGGCTCGTGCACTACGATGAAGCAGACCTGCGCACGCTGAGAGAGCTGGAACACCCCCCTCACCGGGACATCGTGGGCATTAATGGATCTTACCGCATATATCAGGCGCGACGATCACGCTTATCGCTGCGATTAGCGTCATGGCGCGAAGATGTCAAGCGTAGTGGAGACGACGACGATCACCAGCACCACAAATTAGCTCAGATCCGAGCAGCTTACAATCAATGCCACCAATGCTTAACAGTTGCCGCTCCTGCGAGTGATCGTACGCCGTCAGCTAATCGAACTGTCTCAACGCCCAGCATACCATTTGATATTCGTGCTGTGGAATTTACCGACCGCGTGGACCAGTTAAACAGCTCGTCTTCGTTAGTATCAGATGTTCTAAATGATTTGGACGAAGGATCAGAGTATGAACTGGTACCAAATACACCAAGGCACGAGTCGCTTGTCTGCGATGAAAGACGATCCATTGGCATAACTGTCGAAGAAGAGGAAGAGAAGAACAACGTGGTGCCTTGAAATCCCATCATTATTATATATCGACAATTTTGAAGCGATAAATCTTGGTCAGGAAGGTGAACCAAGAAGAAGTGAACTAGGTGAAAGACAATAGAGGGCTACAAAATACTTCAACAACGAACAAGAGCACCTGCGTTAAAAAAGGGAACCAGCACAACATATTTATTAACGAAATGTACGGAAGTATCCGCTTTGAATGTCTGCACGGAATAGATTCGCCATGGCAGAGTTATTTGGTTAAGTAAAATTCAACGACTTCGGGTTACACGATTGAATGCAAACTTATTGTTAGCTTCTCCTCCAGCTTCGAAACTCTCGCTCTAGCTGATCGTCCGAGGTTGACGGGCGAGTCAACTCCAATCCCTACAACTTATTCCGGACATAGTTCCACTTCCCTTATTGAGCGACAAAAATTGAAGTATCTGAATTCGTCATTACACTTTCTTTTTCTAGTGAATTGAAGTCTTGTTTAGGTCTTGTTGAAGACTAGAACATTAGCGTGTTAAGGTTTCACTTTGTAGCTCGATTTGCGGTCCCTCTGACAGCAAAGATTTTCGGAAACTTCTTTAAGATTGACGCGCAGCTGGATTCCAGTAAACAGTGTTGTATGCTGAAACAGAAAAATTGACACTGAAGCAGATTGTGGTCGTCATGAAAAAGACACGTGACTGAGAAGATGAAGTTGCTCGAGCAGCATGACCTAGAACAGGACAAACAAAGTGAAGACGTTGGTTACTGCGCAGTAGACGGCGAGGAAAATGGATGGAATAGACAATCCTGACGGACTTGCAAGTAGAATTAGCCCACAAGGGTGACATCAATCGAGGAGAGGCTGTAGTAGCCTATCATATCAGGACTTTTAAAAGGGACAGGAAGAGCAGCTTGAGGAGCTTCGACTTGAAAACGCGACCAAGCTTTAGAGACGGAGCTCGCCTAACAAAAGGCGCGCATTGCGGCGTTTACGGCAGCTGAGTAAGAGAAAGCGAAAGACGTCGCGATGGCTGTCGCAAAGGTGAGCTCCAGTGCTCGTCTGGAGTAGCTAGAAAGCAAACAGATGAACTGAAGGACACGTTGGACATTGTCAGTGCCTTCGAGACGATGTCAAAGCAACCTCTGAAAAAAGCTGACACCGCAGAGTCCAGCACAATAGCCGTCTGCGAGGTGTCAAGGCCCAGAGTAACTTCATCCTCGGTACTCAAGCATGAAAAGATCTTCCTTCGCTTGACACGAGACCGACGTAACTTTTCTCCCCGGTTATGCTCGCAGCGGCGATGACGTTGTATCACTGTACGACCGTCTTGTACAAACGTTGGAAAAATGGCATCAAGGCCGAGTCACTCAGGTTTCTTTTTAATGGAGTGGGAGAGTTTGGTGCTCGCTGTGAGTGTGATGAAGCGGCGGACGAGAAAACATGCCGCCAAGCCGGCGTTTTCAATTTCGTTGATGATGACATTCCTTCATACGACAAAGAGTCTACTAATTTTGGAGACTGTTTCATTTTTTGATTTATTTTCATGGATTCAACTTTCAAGTACCAAGTATAACTAGGACGCACCGAGAAAGATTGGGACGGCTCAACACTGCTACAGTATATCGCTGCAGAATAAGATCGCGATTGTAACTGGCGCAAACTTGGGTATCCGTTTTTTGAAGCAGCCAAAGCATTGGCGACGCACGGAGCTCATGTTGAAATACTTCGTCGATCGAAGGATCATGCCCGCATGGTTAATGTGAGTACTATTTTTCCACGGCGTATCGAGACTTCTCAACGCTCGGACGTACCGACGGTGGTCCACTCTCTAGGACATGCGAATAAGCTTTGGATTTTGAGTGAAAACCCTCCTTGGAAAGAAGTTCAAGCTGTAGTAGAATTGAAGCGTCTTCCAAAAAAATTGATTTGAAGAATGGGAAATGTCTTGACTTACCGTTAAACTGGTGTCATATCCAACAGGGAGCGAGATTATAAAGGTGGATCGATTAGGGCAACACATGGGCGGGACGATGGGCGGGACGCCGAGACCGTCAAGTTGATTCATGATGGAATGAAGTACCACCCTATGTACACATCATGAACAAACTGTTGAGCACTTTACTACGATTACACCTGCCCAGTCGATGAAGCACAAACAAACAAAAACTGACGCAGCACTACCTATATTTGGTTGCCGTTTCCGAAGCTGTGGGCAGAAGCGAACCGTTAGTTCGCGAAACGTGGTTTATTATGCTTCCAGTGAGCTGAAGACAATCCTAAAGTCGAAGTTCGATCATAATCAATCATATTATTTATGGTAAGCAGAGGAATGTGTTAATTTGCAACTGCTATCGAAAGCGACGCAAGAGGGCACAAAAGGTATTCAGGAATTTCAATGAAGAAAAACCAAAAAGAAGAACCTGCTATGGGGGTGTTGGAGTAAACGGCTTGTCTTAGTACATTTACCCTTTATAAGAAATTACCTCTCTTAACTAATAAAGAAGTATTACCCTTCGTACTCTTTGAAGAATTAACACACAAGAGAATAAGTGGCATTGAATCCGCTACACTTGCACTTATATGTGCATATATACATTAAGTGCTAATGTTTCTACTGAGATATAGGAACTCTGCATGAATGTCTCTACAGACATAATGCTTAGTATCGATGATAAAAGTAAAATATAATTCTTTTTGCCTTCTTACAAGCAAGTTCTTTCTCTTCCGTCACTACTTCTACGCGCAACGTGCTATCACTTCAACAGGTTATGAGCCCAAGCTCCACCTCATCCGATTTTCCTCGCCTGACCGGCTCCGACAACTTTGACGTCTGGAAGACCCGGATTCAAGCATACCTCGACGGAAAGAACTTGCTCCGATTTATCGAAGACCCCAACTACGAGCTCAACCCAGTCGTTGACGACGATGACGAAGACATGGTTTCAGACACCGACGATGATCCAGATTCGGATTCCAACTACGATGAAGAAAATGACTCGCAGGACGAAAATGTGGAACCGGATCAAGAACTGGACGACGATGAAGAAGATTTTGTTGCATCGACCGACGTCCGCCGACTCACGATCGAGGATTCGGCAGTTCAAGATGGAAACGATGATGTATCAAAGCCTGCAACCCCTGTGCTCCCAGCTTCTGCTCAAGTTGAATCTTTTGGAACACTGAATGCCAGGAAGGTTGCCAAGGCAAGAGCAAAAGCAGCAAAAGCCAAGGCGCGAGCCAAGGCAAAGGCTAAAGCCAAAGCGAGAAACAAGATTCTCCTTGCTGCTGCTCAGACGCGTCGCTTGAATGCTCAAGTCAAGTCATTCTTGATGAAGACGCTTGACGATAAGCATATCAGAATTGTCAAGGGTTTCGACAAGGCTTATGATATTTTTCAAGCCATATGCGATCGATACAAGGGCACCAAGGCTTACGGTGATCCCTACGGTATTATGAACTACCTGTACAATGCTCGTTACCAGGAAGGTGATGACATGACAGAGTTCATTCTCAAGTACGAAGACGCCATGAGCGGTCTTAATACCGTACTGAACAACAGTTTTGACGATAATGTCTTCTCTGTGTTCCTCTTCAACGCGATGCCTGCATCGTGGGAGAGTGAGATGCGCATTTGGCGCGGAAACCGTGAAATCTTGCCTCTTCGAGAGCTTAAGAGTAACTTGGAGTCCCATGTGACCAAGAAACTCGCGCAAGAGATATTCGCGCTATCCCGGGGTACACCCGAAAGTATTGAATCCCAGAATGAACGTGCTCTGGTATCAAATGCTCCTGTTGCAAGTGCTCAAGCCCTTGTGGGTACGAACACTGACAGTCGACGCATATGCTCGTACTGCGATCGATCAAACCACACAATGGCTACGTGCTGAGTGTTGGTGAAGCACATGTCGATTGGTCAGGTAAAACCCAACACAGTTATACCTATCAACTTCAAGTTACCGAGCAATAACATGAGCATCCGACGCAACTCGACCAATGTTCACAGCAATCGTCAGCACCCATACTCGCGTGGCACCAACCGCAACGGCAACGGGGGCAGACGTAATTTTGGTCAGCGTGAATACGGGCAACCGCAATTCTGGTCGTGGAAACAGCCAAGGTAATTCCGGCTACAACCCACAGCGCACCTTCAATGGTAGCAGTGATGCTTACAATAATGGTAACGGTGGCTACAATGGTGGGAACAGCAATTTCAACCAAGGCAACAACAGATACCATCAGTCCCGTCACAACAACAGCGCGATGATTGCAATTACCGCCGCTACTGTGTCGACGTTTGGTTTAACAGCCAAAATGACTCCCACGGATGTTGATCCGGTCTGGACTATCGACTCCGGTTGTACGCGCCACGTGACGTATAACCAAGCGTGGTTCACGACGACAACGCCTTACACAGGATGGATTACTGTGGGTGGAAAGAACCAAATCCCGGTCCTTGCGATTGGTGACATCTCCCTCAAGGTTATTGATTCCAAGGGACGACCTCAGACGCTCATGCTGCGCAACGTCTTCTATGCGTCCGAACTCAAGTTCAATTTGTTTTCGGTGCCTGCGGCTGTGAAGGAAGACTTTCGCTTTTCTTTTAATCGCATGCAATGCGCGATTAATACGAGCCAACATTTTAGCGTGAAGGCCAAAATTGCCACGAATGCCGACTTGTACCAATTCATGGCAAGTCCGAAGTCGACATCCACCAGTAACCCGACGGCTCTGATCACCCTTCATGGTAAGTCAGCCATTTTACGTTTACATAAACGAATGGGTCATCCTAACTTTCGTATATTACAGGCTTTGCCTAAGAATGAAGCGATCATCGATCACGAACTCGATGGAGTAGGATCGCAACTAGATATTACATGTTCTTCATGTTCACTAGCAAAGTCACACCGTCAACCATTTAATCTGAATAAAATTGTTGAGCGAGCAAAATTTTCCCTTGAAAAGGTTCATAGTGATATATGTGGTCCTATGCCGACACCAAGTCTAACCGGTTGTCGCTATTTTCTAATCTCTATTGATGACTGTACGCGTTTCGCAGTCACATATATTATCAAAGTTCGTTCCGAATTATATGAATGCTACGAAGACTTTCGCCGCAAGGCGCTTAATGTTTTTCGCTCTGATGTTCACACTATCCAATATACGTCCATTAATTATGAACCTGAAATTAAAACTCTTCAAGCTGACAATGCGAAAGAGTATGAAAAACTTGGTCGAACGTTGTGGGAAAAATACGGAACCAAAACGCAATTTACAATGGCATACACACCCGAACAAAATGGCGTAGCTGAACGAAGAATGCGTACCTATATGGAACGCGTTCGAGCTACCCTATTTGAAGGAAATTACCTCGTGGATTATGGGCTGAATGCGTTCGCCACATTACTGACCTGGTGAACATGACCCCCAGCTCTGTTACGAATAACAAAACGCCTTATGAGCTTTGGTATGACAAGAAACCTTCCGTCATGAACCTCCGTGTTTTTGGATGCAAAGCTTTTGTCCACGTCCCAGAAACACATCGGGACAAGCTAGATCCACATGCTACTATATGCATGTATCTCGGTCTACCCGACCATAAGCGTGGTTTTCGACTACTTGATGTTTCCACTGGCAAGATTATCTACAGCCGTGATGTTACTTGACGAAACCGTATTCCCCTCCTTGACATTTTTGCCAACGGAATCAGGATTAGGTAGATCAAATCGATCAGCAGAGCTAGAACAGCCTAATAGGGATGAAACTTCCCCAAATACGGATCGTATTATATTGCCTACGACACCGTATAATGTAACTCATCAACCTACAGAGAATGTTGCATCTAAGCCGGCGAATACATCACTATACTTGCCATCCTTGGCTGATGCTTTGCACCGAAACGAGCAAACATATAGTTTTATTACACAACCATCCCAACGAGGCACCAAGCGCAAGTTTGATGACATAGATCAACTAAATGACGTTCCCCTTGAAAAATCTGTTCCTCTTTTAAATAGTTCTGAGGATATTGCAGACGAACATCGTCGGGTCAATCTCATTTACACTCTTCTAGCTATTCGCTATATTGCCGAGCCGCGTACATTCCGCGAAGCTATGGCATCTTCTCATGCTGGAGATTGGTTCAATGCTGCTCAATCCGAGATCAAGTCTCATGATGATAACGGCACATGGACACTTGTCCCCCGACCATCAGAAAGGAAAGTACTTCGAAACCGATGGGTCTGGGTTGTCAAATACAACGGCAACGGCGAAGTAGACCGATTTAAAGCTCGATTAGTAATAAAAGGTTTTCTCCAACAGTTTGGTATTGACTACACAAAAATTGTTGCCCCTGTGCTACGAATGGAAGTCCTTCGTCTTCTTCTTATTATTGCAGCAATCCTAAACTCTGAAATTCACCAAATGGATGTGAAGACTGCTTTTTCTGAATGGTTTTCTGGATGAAGAAATTTAAATGGAGCAACCTGAAGGATTCACAATCCCAGGAAAAGAGCATTTGGTGTGCAAGCTCAAGAAGAGCTTGTATGGACTCAAACAGGCACCGCGTGTGTGGTATCAAACCCTCGCGAAATTCCTGGAGAGCATCAAATTCCGACGTCTCATCAAAGATCGATGTGTCTTTGTCGGATCGCTCCATAATTAGACATGCTATATTGCAGTCTATGTTGACGATCTTCTGATCATCGCTCCAGCACCTGCCCTCGTCAATGAAATCAAATCTGCCCTGAAGCAGCGTCTCAATATGACAGATTTAGGGGAGGTGAAGTACTTGCTCGGTTGGTCCATAGAGCGGAACCGCAAAGACCGAGCAATCTTCATCCACCAAGAGAAATATGCAACTAAGGTCCTGGATCGCTTTAAAGATATTGTGACGTATCCCGTCACTACACCAGTTGACCGCAGCATGAAACTGTCTAGTGCCATGAGCCCTCAAACAGAAGCTGATAGAAATATGATGAAAGACATTCCATATCGCGAGGCAGTCGGCAGCCTCATGTATCTTATGATAGACACTCGCCCTGACCTTGCATACTACATGAGAGAAGTAAGTCAATACCTCTCCAACCCTGGAGAAGAACACTGGAAAGCAGTAGTTCGAAGTTTCAAATACCTACATGGCACAATAAGCCACGGCCTAACTCTAGGTGGAACCATCCAGCAGACTACCCGTCAGCTCACGGACAGTATTACGGCTTTTACAGACTCTGACTATGCGAGCTGCTTAGATACCCGACGATCTATAGGTGGTTTTGTGACAATGATCAGTAAAAGCCCGGTATCTTGGCTTCCTCGAAAACATCAAACTGTGGTTTTATCCACAACGGAAGCAGAGTATATTGCACTCTGTCATTGCATACAGGAAGTAATATTTCTAAAAACCCTGCTAAGTGAACTTGGATTTCAATCCACAAAGCCAACTATAATTCACGAAGACAACCAAAGTTGCATTAAACTTGCAAATAATCCTGAATTGCACGGTAGATCTAAGCATATCGATATACGCTATCACTTTGTGCAAGAAAAAGTAGAACAACAACTATTTACTATTACGTATTGCAATACAAAGGACATGATAGCCGATATTTTTACCAAGGCACTTCCAAAGCCTCAATTCCTTTATTTAAGAAATAAACTTGGTGTGACAACTCGTGACAAAATGTCTATGCAAGCAAACAACCTACTCCGTAATAGATAATTCTCCTAAGGTTTTCCTACGCAGACTCTGTGAGGTTTTCCCTGGTTTACAAACCAAATTTGACATACTTAAACACAATCAAAAGGTTGAACAGCTTAAGGTTTTCCTACGCAAACTATGTAAGGTTTTCCTTGGTTTACTAACCTAATCTGACAATACTTAAATAAAATAAAAAGCCTGAACTGCATTAAGGTCTTTCCTACGCAAATTATGTAGGTTTTCCTTGTTTACCCCCGAATCTGACATGTCTAACCAAATATTTTGGGTATTTTTGATAAAAATTATATTAAAATTTACGCCTTACTATGGCGTCCGTGGATTTAGTACTGTTCAATTAATTCTAAGCCATGGTGGTCCGAGCTATCAGCAGTAAACTGCCGGGTAACCAAGATCCGGGGTAATGACTTAGAACTGATCGTACAGTCTAATGACTATATTTTGGGATATAGTATTTTTACTATATTATAGTACAACCCACACGAACAAATGTCAATTTTAAAATTACAAAAATGTACTCATCCAATCCAGTGGGGCTCTTGGAGTAAACGGCTTGTCTTAGTACATTTACCCTTTATAAGAATTACCTCTCTTAACTAATAAAGAAGTATTACCCTTCGTACTCTTTGAAGAATTAACACACAAGAGAATAAGTGGCATTGAATCCGCTACACTTGCACTTATATGTGCATATATATATTAAGTGTTAATGTTTCCACTGAGGTATAGGAACTCTACGTGGATGTCTTTACAGACATTATGCTTAGTGTCCCTGATAAAACTAAAATATATTTCTTTTTGCCTGCTTGCAAGCAAGTTCTTTCTCTTCCGTCACTACTTCTACGTGCAACGTGCTATCACTTCAACAGGGGGTATTCTAGCAAGATGTAAAAAAACGGCAACAAATGAACAAGAAAGTCGACTACAACAAGAGGTTGACTTCCCACTGGCCGCTACTGAAAAAATAGAAGTTTCAAGGGATTCCAGATGGATACTTGATAGTGGTACTAGTATGCATCTGGTCAATTACGAAACTTACCTGCGCGATGAAGAAGGAGTTAACGGTACCGGTACATGTTACCAAGCTGATGGACAGACGTTCAGAGTATTCAAGACGGTTGGATCTCACGTCAAGCACACTATACAAGTCAAGGAGGTACATAAATATAACGTGGAAGAAGATATCAAGAAACATTTTGTCGTATAAACTTCTTGAAGAAAGGGGTGAAAATGGTGTACGATAAGGCTCCGAGACAGCAAGATACACATGCTCAATAAAGAAAAGGTCAGCAAGTCACTTGCAGTTGAAGTTAGGTGAATATCTCGTTAATTTACGAACAAGGTCCAGTTTTTACGATCTTGCAAGAAGGAGCTCTGGCTCAGATACTGTATTCAGAATACACTGTAGATGACTAATGTATTGTCATGCAAGATTGGGCCATCTCAACTATGACGCAATCGATAGATAAGTGAAGGATCTAAAAAAGCAAAATCACTAACGAATACCAAATGGATGAATTGTTTAACCTGCGCGCAAAGTTAACAAACCAAGACCGCCAGATCGAAGATGGACAGTGGAAACAAAGCTCCAACCGATTCAATTGGCGGTGTGATTTACTCG
>MIQA02013232.1:0-22727 GCA_001887855.2 Sclerospora graminicola | reverse complement strand
GGTGGAGCACCACCTGCCACCTCAAAGTCGTCTTCGCTACGACCAGGCGAATGACGAGGACCAGGAGGAGGCTTACGCTCCTCATACCACCGTTTAACGGAGTTGTCGCTGTCGTAATCGACGGCGTCAGACTCTACTTCGCCATCACTTAGCGGCGAAGCAATTCTAGCGGGCTTAAGCTCGCTAGAATCGTTGGCAGGGACGGTATCGTCCTCGCCCTCTTCCTCGGAGTCAGATGACTCTCCGAAGAGGTCATTAAACTTCTTCTGGGACACCCGCCTTGCGGCAGGTGGAGGCACGGAAGATGTTGCATTCGCGACATCTTCCCGCCCTCTCTTAGACACTGCTTCTGCAGCGTCTACTACGAGAGACAAGGAGTCTCTCGACTTTGTATTTTGCTTCGACGCTACATTCGTAGCGTCGGCATTCGATGACACCTCTGCACGTGATGCAGAGGTGGTGGCTGCTTTTTCAGTATCGACAGCGCCCTTAAGGGCGCCGCTGCGTTTGCTGACCATTTGTTCTTATGGTCAGAAGATGATGTGGTGTAGTTGCTCTCAGAAAATCTTCCTGAGACGCGAACACCCACGGGGGTCCCAGATGTTGCATGTTGAAAGCTCACCTTGTGTACCCGTCAGTACTAGGTGGTTTGCTCTCCTGGTGGACCCTAGGGCGAAAAAGTGTAAATCCGTCGAATAGGGAGATGAGGGTTAGGACTAGGGGTAGCTCCTGGGCGGAAATCGTCACCGGGGAGCTCGTCGGGCAATACACTTGAACTTTGTATAGTGCCGGCTTGGCCGAGAATAATCATCGGCCAGCTAAACCAATAATACACTTGAACTTTGTATAGTGCCGGCTGGACCGAGAATAATCAATCGGCCAGCTAAACCAATAACAATGAAGGGCGAATCCAAATGTGTATGTAAAGGACAGATCTAACTCCACACTCTTCCACAGAAGGCCAAAATGTCACCACTTCCCAATACTTAATACCGTGTTCAAAACACGGGCGACTTGAGGTGAGTATACGAAGACGCCGCGACTCCCGGTCAGGGGACTTCCGGTGGGTTAACTTAACCTTCCCCGGGCAAACCAATAACAGCAAGAGGGGACCTTGTTAGCCCTCTGCTGTGAACCAATGAAAGCGACTTGTGTCTAAGAAAGCGAAACGTATACTGATTTATCCTATATCCAATACTCCCTTTTGTGTGACCTACCCCAAATAGCCCGGCTGACCAGTCGTGTGCCTTACCCGAAGTAGCCCGGTTAACTCCGATTTTTGTGTACCCGCCTGGCCGGTACACCAACTCCAGATGGTACCGGTACACCGAACCCAGCTGGTACCAGTCCGGCTGGTACATTGTACCCGGCTGGCTCGGCCGGATGGCCATCCATCCGAGCCACTCAGCCGTGGGCGCTAGCTCTTCCTCGGCGGCTTCTCATCCGATCCGGGTGCCTCCTTCATCCACTAGAACACTCGTCTTCCTTCAGGCTCCTTTCACTTATACCTTCCAAACAATCCGCCACCAATCCGCCCCTCGGCCGTCCAACGTCCGCGGTCGTCCCGTCCGCTTAGCCCGCTAGCCCAACTGTCCATGCCTTCTATCACGTTCGTCCGGCCTGATCCCAGGCCAGGCGCCGTCCGGCCGTCCGTAGGTGCGTCCGGCGACTCTCAGATCGCGTCCTCTGTTGACCAGTCCGGGCATCCAGCTAAGTGCGACATTTCAACCAATCCGGTGAGAGCATCCATCATCATTAGTCCGTTAATTTCTGGAACACTTCACCACAGCCGCCCCTGAGCCTTGTCGCACAACGGTTGAGGCACGAGCTCACCACCTCTCTCACACTTTGAGTTTCACCGTCCCTATGTCCGACCGTGACAGCGCCCCCATCGATCCCCTGCCGGGCCACTCCCGACCACTACGCAGCCATCGGCCGTAGGCCCTGATGCCCATCCGGCCGGCCTAGAGCGTCGTCCTAGGCAGCCCGACGTGGCTGCCCTGCAAACTCAAAATGCGACTCTAAGCACGCAAGTGGCTAGCCTAGAGAAGGCTAACACCGAGTTGGCTGTGACCGCACGGTTGGCTAGTCAGCAAGCGGATGAAGCCCGGGTCCGGGAGGTACTGGCTACCTTCCAATCCCGAGATCGCATCAGCCGACTGGAAAATGAGAAGACTGACCTTCTCAAAGCGAGAGATCACTGCCAACAGCTGTCGGACTCACAGCGCATCTTGAACCAGAAGGCCATGGCCGCCTTGAAAATCCAGAGTAAGTACATTTTCGCCTGTTCGGGGCCGTCTCTCAACATGCTCACTCTGTGTGTGTCCTCAGAACAAAATGTCACGTGTTTCCGCGTCTTGATGATCGAGTCCTCTCAAGCCGCGCGCGAGTTGGCGACGCGCTACGACAGCTACATCAAACTCTCTCAACAATTGGAGAGTTCGCAAATAGACCTGGGCAATTTGAAGTTTCGCCGGATCCGACTCGCCAAAAAGCTAACGAAGTATCAGAAGGCGCTGTACCAGTCGGCTTCTGAAGCGCCTGAGCTCCAGCGCCGAATTCGGGAGCTTGAGGCCGCGTACACCGTTTCCCAGCTTGCGGAAGAGCGCGCAGACTGCCTGTCTTTCATAAAGGAAGGTCGAGCTCGGATAGCCGCGTCGGGTACCCGGGTGGGGCGTCTAATGAAAGGCCCTGCCCCACTATTAATCACCTCCTTGACCTAGCTTGTCCGCGGGATCCTGATCCGGCCGCTTCCGCTGCGCCACTTCTCTCTTCAGCCGCTGGTTCTACTGCGGGCGTCCGGACATCCAAAGCGGAGGCGTCCGCCCCAGAATCGGTGACCGGAAGCACGGGAAAGGCTCCTCGTCTACGGATTTGGGATACTTTTCGAAACCCTAACCTGCCACCAGTGCCAGCCGGCAAGCCGGGGGCTTCTCTATCGTCCACTGAAGATCTTCCTGCGCATACGAAAAAACGTCGATCCAGCCGGGTTGCGTCGCTCCGCGGCCACCGAACGGCCTAAACGGTCCGCCGCGCCAGCGGGTGAGGCTCTAGGTCACGGAGACAACGGGCCGGGTCCCAACCCCTTTCGATCCCAGCCCCGCCGGCTTTTGGGAAGTTCCCCCATCGTCCTCGCGTTACTAGGTCTTCGTCTAAAGCTTCGTCTGCCCCGGCTCACCTTAGAGTCTCCCCACATGACCCTCAAGGCCCGTCTACCGCCTCTCCCGATGGAGAAGGAGCGCCCGACATACCGGAAATGGACTGTGATGAGGTCGCCGCTGAGGGCTACGAGGGGTTACCTTCCACGGACCCCTTCGTGTTCGACGAGAACGAATCCAAGGGGTCCTCAGAGGAGTCTCCCCCGTTATGGATTTCCCGCCGGAAGGTCATGACGGCCTACGAACTGGCCGCGGCTCTTCCTTGGTCAAAGGCGCAGTTGGAAGGCTTGCGTATCCAAGATCTCACTGGTGCCCTCGTCACCCGGGCATTGACTCGGCCGCCGTTGTGGATATTTCCACCGGCTCCCGCTATGCCCAAGGACACGGATTGGGATGCCAAGCTAGTGGCGATCGAACCGCTGGCTGCGATCTTATCTTGCGAACCCTGGGCCGTACTGGCAACAAAAATGCCGACATAGGTCTACCCCATGTAGGCTAGTTCGCGGATTTTTGGGAGGTCTGTAAGGGGTACCTCTCTCGGCATGGGCAAGCCATCTGGGAGTCTACCCATCACCTCTTCATTTCCGTTTCCGCCGGGCGTGAGTCCCCCGAGCTAGCCAAATACCGAGCCGACCGCAAGAACCGTCACAATCGCGCGACTGAGGGCTGGACAAAGCTCTGCAACTTCGTTGTTGCCGGAATCCAGCGCGGCCACTGCGACTTGGACATTTTTCTCCACCCTATCATGCTACATCTGGCCAACCGCAGGGTGGAGAAAAGCGGAAATTCGGCTGAAAGCGGGACTTGGTATCCAGGATTGGGTTGGCGTCAGGCTACCACTCTCCAAGCTTCGCTCGCTGAGCTCGACCAACAGGATCCTTGGCGCAACCAGTACCGGCAGGACCCCGATCGCCACCCTGGCCTCCGCGTGCCCCGACTCCGGAACAAGTTCTGCTGAGCTTCGCCAGGGATGATTCATGAGGCTAGCCTTGCCTATTCCAATCTTCTTCATTCATTAATGGCTATTGGCCTCGATAATACATTTTTCTTTCCATTTTCCGCGTAGTAACCACTTGTTTATCTTTCTCATCCGACATCTTCCATCCGGCACCATACTGACTCGAAGTTTACTCCAAAACCCGATCCGTCCGGCACCATACTGACCCGAAGATTACTCCGACACCCGATCGGCCCACTTCTAACCAGACTAGTTTCCATCCGCCGATTGCTCGGCCGACTGGTGTCAATTGATCCGGCCGTGCCTGCTGCCCGGGAGCCGGACGGACTAATTCTCCGCCTCACCTTCTTCATGGGTCTGCATGACCCCGAAGCGGTTTCGGCTCGCCCGCCGGCGATCGAATTCTCTCATTAAAGCTCCACAATTTAAATCCAGTTCGTCCACCCACGACCGCTCCTCGCAATTTTTCCACTGCACGAGAAACTCTCTGTGGATCCGCCCAAACCGGGTTTTCCGTCCATTCCGAACGTCCAAAATTTCTTCTACTTCGTACTCATCCGGGTCTAACGGCTTGTCCCAGCTGTCCTCCGGCAGTAAAGCTTCATCGAAATCTAGCCGGTCGCTCTCCACCGTAAGGCGTGTATTCGGGCGGTCCGGGAAATGCTTAACCAACTTCAACTTGGAAACATGCACTATCGGGAAAACGCTATATTCCGTGCCGGCCGTGACCAGCTTAACTGCATGATCCCCGACCAGTTCTGCCACTCGGAAGGGGCCATGCCACATATGCGCCAACTTCCGTGCATAGCCCTCCTTGACCCGATCGAGATACAGCCACACCCGGGAGCCGGGCTCTATGCCGTGTTCCCTGGCGCGGTCGTTGTTTTGATCGGCGCGGTCCTTGATTGCTTGTCGGAGACGTTCGTTTACTTGTTCCCTCGCCAGTGAATAGTGGCGTTGCACTCCCATCCTCCAGCGGCGGGCGTCTCTGTCCCGGCTTCTGGTGCACCCTATTGGTATGGCGGCTTCCAAAGTGGATCGGGGATCCCATCCGTAAGCCAAATAAAAAGGGGTGTCGCCCCTTACCCGATCGTATGACGAATTGAGGGCGAAAACCAGTCTCTCCGCATATTCGTCCCAGTCGCACTGATCCGCCTCCACCACATACATCTTGAGGGCTCTGGTCAGAATCTGAACCATCCTTTCGGCCTTTCCGTTCGCCTGCGGGCGGTAAACCATAGTTGCGCTCTGTTTCTGTCCTGAGATCTTGTTGAAAGCTCGGAATACGTCCGCCATAAATCCGGGCTCCCTATCATGCCGGATGACCTCCCTCGCCCCGAACCGGCTGAACAGACATTCCTCGTAGCTTGTCGCAACCTGTTGGGCGTTACGGGTGGAACTGGCCTTTGCTATGACCAGCCCGGTAAACAAATCCGTCCAGATCAGCAGCTCTGTATACCCATTTCGAGACTTGGGTAAGGACGAGATATGATCCATCGCAATGACTTGAAAAGGGTAGGTAGCTTGTATATTCCCCGGCGACCGCATTCTGATGGTCGGCCGGCCCTTCCCTGTTTCACAGTCCGGGCAACTTCCCACATAGGCTTGTACGCTACGGTGGATCCCCCGCCAGTGGAAATGTGCCTTAATCTTGTGATATACCCGGCCGATGCCCTGATGTCCTCCTTCTAAGCTCACGTGATAATGATGGAGGATATCCGGCTATAGGGTAGTGGGTACGACTAGCTGAGCGGATCTATCTATCTCGATCTCCGGCTGATCAGCGTCCCGGTAGAAAAACAGTAGCCCAATTTCATCCACTTCGTAATCCGGGGCCAGCTTGAAGCATTCTTTAGCTTGTTCGGCTGTCAGTTTATCCACGTCCCCGTTAAGGTATGTCTTGAGATCCACTATCCACTCTTCCTCGTCCTGCGCTTGGAGAATCCGCTCTGCTCGTAACTGTTGAACTATCCCTTCGTTCATTGCTTCTGGGGATAGTGAGCCAGCGGCTGAAGAACGGCGCTTCTGCGATCGGGTGACGGCGCTCACCTGGATTACCTCTTCCGTGTTGGCCGGATGGATGATTTCGGGCAGCCGATTGATCTCCGTCAAGTCTGATAACAGAGCTGGATCGGAAACCGTTACCCCCACGTTGTCACGCATGGCCAGCGTAGCCAAGTGATCTGCGCTCTTATTCCAGTCCCGTTTGACTTGTATCAGCTCGTGTTCTGGCCATCTCCGCAGGGCGGACATAACCCGATCGTTCAACAATCTCAGCCGGGGTGCCTTGCAATCTATCTCTCCTGTGATTTGCCGGATCACCAGATTGGAATCACCACATATGATGATCCGCCCCTGTGTCCGGCCAGCCAGCAGATCTAGGCAAAGTAAAAGCCCTCTGTACTCCGCTTCGTTCACCGTTATGCCAGGCGTGAAATCCGAGGCGGCGCGACCACTTTCCATTCGGGCAACTTCCACACAATAGCACTATAGGCCCCGACCCCCTTCTTTACACTCGCCGACCCGTCAAAACTCAAAACCATTAGTTCCTCCGTGGGTCCCACTGTTGGCGGCGGTAATATGATGGATTGTCGAGGCTGCTTCCGAGGCGCTATAGCTATCAGCGCTTCCTCCACTTCTGCCCTTGGGGTAATGCTGGCCGCCAGCGTGCCCAGTATCTCCTCTTCTCCCTTAGTACACTTGATTACTTCGAGGGACCACTGAGACAGCAGAGCCGCCCATCTACCCAGCCGGCCGTCAATTCCATTCGCCGTCAGGAGCCATGATAGGGTCGACCGTCTAGATAATACCTTGATAGGCCGAGACACCAACATAGTATAACACACATCCAGGATCCGCAATAAGGCCAAAACTGCTTTATCCACTAATCCGTAATTAACTTCATTAGCCTTCAGGGTCCGGCTGGTGAATGTCACGGGACAGTATACTCCGTCATGATCTTGCACGAGGGCGGCCGAGATGGCCAATTTGTTAGCGTAGATGATGACCACCGGAATCTTATTAACATCGAAATGTTTCAGGACCGGTGTAGTCGCCATCTTCGCCTTTAACATACCAAAGGCCACCATCGCTCGGGTCATGTGGTCGTCCGGGCCGGCCGCCTGTCGGGGCAAAAAGGGCGCCTTATCATTGGCCGAAATAGCTGACAAGGGCGGCATCCCATTGGCTGATATTGCCGGCCCGGCTCGCGTCTCCGCTTGCCTATCCTGCTCTCTCAGCTTGTGGTAATCCACCTCCCGTAATTCATATAAAAACGCCGCATAGACTGCGAAATCTTCGATGAACCGACTGTAGTAATTCAGGCTGCCCAAAAAGGATTGCATAGCCTTTAGGGACCGCGGGAAAGGTAGATTACTCAAGGACTCCAAATCCTTCGGATTAGCTTCCAATCCGGCAATCGAAACCTGATGGCCCAAATAGGTCACCTTAGTCTTTCCCCAGAAACTCTTAACCACACTAATGGAAAGATTCCACTTTTCACACGTAATTATCCACTTCTCCACTTTGTCACACAGTAAATCCAAGGTAGTTGCCGTAACGAGAATGTCATCAATGTAGGACCGCCGCCCCAAACTGAAGGTTTTGGGTCGGGGTCCGGGTCACCTTCGGTAAACACGTCACCCACCAGAGCCGGATCTTGATCCGCCTTGATCTTGAAGTGTCCATACAGCGCGTTATCTATCAGCCGTTGATAAATCTGCGGGGCATTCTTTAGACCGAACGGCATCCGGTTCCACTCGAACAACCCGAAGGGCGTCACGAACGCAGAGATCTCCCGTGCACGATCGGTCATAGAGACCACCCAGAATCCACTGGCCATGTCCAATGAACAATACTACAAAACTTTATCCAAGTCCTCCAGCAGGTCGTTTATCAGCGGCATCGGGTAAACCATCAGCTTAGTCAGCCGGTTCACCAGCCGGTAGTCAATACGCAACCTTATATCCACCCCATTCTTCTTAATAATAATTACAATGGGCGAAGCCCATGGCGAGGTGGACGGCTGAATTATCTTGGTGGCCAGCAATCCCTTGATAAGCTCTGACAGCTTTTCCCGATACTGGGGGGCGACTCTTCGGCATCTTTGTGCAACCGGCTTGGCGTTTCCTACATCAATGTCGCATACCGCCCCATGGGCGGCCGGAGGAAGTGCGTTTCCTGGTCCGATCAGCAGATGCTTTCGTTTCCATATGATATCCTTCAGCCTGCTGATCTCTTCCGGGGTGTTCACATCCGGGTCTCCCACTTGCAGATCGTCAATAGTAACCGCCAGGGGGCAGGGGGTTACCTCAGGTAGCACCGCCGTCTGATCCTCCATACCTTCAACATATAGCTCGCCCCCTTCATTAATGCAGACTTGGTCAGCTTCGACTACTTCGGGATCCTGATCGGCCGGCTGGGTCGATCCGCCTTCGGCTATTTCCGAATTTTGATCGGCCGGCTGGGTCGATCCGCCTTCGGCTGTTTCCGAATTTTGATTGGCCGGCTGGGTCGATCCGCCTTCGCCTCGGTCATCACACCATCCGTCATCGGGGTTGTCCTCATATGTAACTCTGCTTTGTCCTTTCTCCCGATTCTGTCGTTCGTCCGTCTTCCTCTGGGTGGGCAAAACCAGTTCCGCGATCGGGGCATAGTCTCGGCCAATACGTTTAGCCGGATCCGGCGACGGCCGGCTCCGCGTCAATATTTTAGAAGGGGTCCGGTATTTGGGTTTAGCCACCATCGGCGTCTGGTTCTCTTCTAATTCTTCCTCTTCGCTGACCAGATCGGTGGTTGCCTGAAAGGCCAGGTTTTTCCACTCGATATAGCGTCTTGAGCCAATAGTGACATAGCCCGGCCGGCGGGGCACCTTGTCCTCGGCCAGCCACATTCCAATAATCACGTCTTCATGCAAGGTGAGGGGCCTTTCAGAGATGTTGGTCACGCTTATAGAGTTGAGATGACCACCCCCTTTAACAAACGAGGGTACCCAGCACTCGCCCCTTGTCAACCATAACTTACTCCGCCTGTCGTGTGGTCGTAACATTACTTCCACCGCTTTTCCAACTGGCACCGTTACAAACTGACCTAACTTGAGGAACTGGACGTGGGCACATATAAGGGCCGCCGGCCGGCCAGCTGGATCTGTACCTCATCCGGCAACGCCAATGTTCCATGCGATAAGTCCAGCTGTATGCCGGCCGGGACCATAAAATCCATACCCAGAATTGCATCCTGCCCGGCCAGCTTGCCTACCCAGGCGGTAAAGTAATATACCAAAGACCCAGCTAACGTAATCTTGACTCTTGTCCTTCCTTGGGTCATGTACGTTCTTTCTCCAATGCCGATACATTCCTGCCGCTTCGTCTCGTCTATCTCACACCCCACCTTACGAGCAAAGGTGGTGTCCACGATAGACACTTCTGCGCCAGAGTCGAACAGCATGGTAGCCTTCTGGTTATTGATTTTGCCATCCGCATTGGCCTGCTTGAACCATTTATCCGGCGAATGATATTTCCAATAACCTCGCGACTCGCTGGGTAACAGATTCAATTCCATACGCACTTCGGACCGAGAATACTCATCCGTCCGTATACTGATCACCAGGAAGGGGTCAGCCGTGCTGCCCGGGGACCGGATGACGTAATCGCCAAACTTACATGTATTGTCTGTTACGCTTTGCTTTGCCCCTTGATTATCCTCCTTACCGACATATGCGTAGATACTAACACTAGACCGCTCGGCTCGAACCAGATTCCGACCTGGCGAGCGATCTAGTTTAACATCTTGTCCACTCCGGGCGGCAGCATTCCAGCATGCTTGGTCGAGACGTACCACTTCTTCATCTGGTTGTAAAATTCTTCACTTGGGCACAGTCCCGCCACGTGCACCTCCCCGCAAGTCTTACACGTAAACAGCCAGTGTTCCGCCGGATGTCCCTTCCTCTCGCACTTCTTGCACGTCAGCCGCTTCCAGCAGCTCCGGTCGTCATGCTTGATGGACCCACAGTGGGTGCATTTGCGCCTGGGGTAATCCTGGTCAGTTCGAGCCGGAATACCCTTCGGCTGACCGGACCCGGCTGGCAGTCTGGATGGCTGACTGGCTTCTGCCGAGAAAAGGTACCGATACTGCTCCTCCTCAGACTCACCCCCGGATCGCCTATACTCCTCTTCCGAGCTGGTCGCGTCTGACTCTCGGGCGAGCATGCGGACGGCTCGGGCCGTCCTGGTAGATTGCAGCCGGCCTCCTTGATCCGCGTTAAATCGGGACTTGAAACGGCCGGTTCCCACTGCTGCCTTGGGGGCTCGCTTCTTCGCTCTTAGGTAGGTGCGCAACGTCAATTCCAGCTCCGTGGTGTTCTTCAATCGCAGTAACGCCAGCTGGTCTGCCAGCTCCCGATCGTCCAACGTGCTGATGAAATGCTCCACATGTTCACAAGCGGCTTCCGACCGGGTGGCATCTTGGGATATCCGCCCTTTTGCCAGCGACATTTAAGCGATGGAGATACTCCAGGGGGGTCTCATCCGCCCGCTTCTTGGTGTGGAAATATTGTCGCGCCGCTGACGTTCCAGATCCGCAGTATTGTTCCTCGAACGCAACGGCCAATCCCCTCCAGTTTCCTCGGATTTCCCGGCTGAGCTGTTAGATCCAGTTTTTCGCTGGACCTTTCATCAAATCTCCAAAGATCAGGCACTTCTCATAGTCCGACGTCCGGTCTCTGATTAATGCCGACTTCGTCTTGCTCAGCCAACCTCGGTCGTGGGCCTTGTCCGTGTCTCATCCAGTGAAGTCTTTTAGCTCGGACGTGGCAGACATTCGCACCCTCGTAATCGCTCCCGAATCCGAATCAAACGCTTGGGCCGAGGCCATATGGGCTCGGCGGGCCATCCCCAGATCCAGGTCATCCGGATCGTACTGGTACTTGGCCGACTTCACGGATTCCATGTCCACGTCGCTGAGAGACAGCTTCCTATTCGTTGGCCGACGTCCGGTCCGGCGACCTGTCTGGCGGCTCGGCGGGGCGGCATGGGGTTCACTCTGCTTGGACTGCACCGACTCCATGTCTTCGTCACTCGGCTCCCTCGCATAGTACTGGACTGGCTCGGACGCCTGAGTTCCACGACGAGCCGGCTGGTCCGGTGACTTCGGACTGCCGCGGCTGGCGCTCAGCCGACGTTGCTCTTCCAAGTATCGCTCCATCATCGCCGAAAACATGTTTTGCAGGTGATCCGGCACCTGAAGGCTCTCCTGGGGGGCGGATTGAGGGGCGACTTGGGGGGCGACTTGGGGGGCGGCCGGGTTGCCAGATCGACATTCTTTTTTGATCCGCCCATCCGCGTCTTCGTCTTCCTCCTTCGGTTCTGGATCCGCCGTCGCCGTCCGCCAGGCCTGTACGCTGTACTGGCTGGCGTTCTTCCGCTCGGGCGTACCCGGATCCTCACGTCCTCCAAGCCTCATGGCCGTCGCCACACGCGCTGCTCCCCTTGGGCCAAGCGTCATGCGGGTGATACCCACCGATGAATCAGATGAGTCCGCTTCCGAAGGGGCAGACTCGTACTGCGAAGAACCTGAGTGTATCCCGGCCGGTCTGCTTGTTGCCGGCGGCGTGGACGGCGCCACTCCAGTCGTAGCTGTCATCGTCTTCGACGGCGGCGAGCAACCCACTAGCGGTACCAAACGGTCGTCCAGTGCGCTGGATGCCTCCTTCAACTTGTCCACCTTCAGATCAAACAGCTCGTTCGGATCAAACACGCCGGTGTTAATACCGGCTTGTTTGAGTTGATCGAATAGTCCTCTAATAGGGACACGTGGCCGTCTGAGAGAGTTGGGGGAGAGACGGGACCTTTCAATCCGCCTAGGATCTTCGGCCGTTTTATCTTCAGCACCTTATCCGTCCGCAAGAACTGTTCCAGCTCGTGAAGAAGGAAAGCACGCTCCAGGTCTGTATCCGTTGATAGGCCGTCCGACTTTTCATCTTCTTCTTCGAAACGCGGCCTATCTTTGCGGGCCGGATAATCCGATTCCTGCCAATCCGGTCTCATTAGGTGTAGGTGGGCCGGATCGAGATTTGGTACCGATCTGGCCGGCTTCCCACTCCGGTCGTATCCGACTTCCGCTTCTTCTTTCTTAATTTTTTCTTCTTTTATATCCATAATATGCATTTGTTTGTTAGGATCATGGTCGAAACCATGATCCTTCCTCGGACTATGGCGACTTGCACCATAATCCGATCCGGCTCCAGCCGGGGTATAGCGGCCGGCACTACAGTGAGTAGTACCGTAATCCGGCACAGTACCGTAATCCGCCCCCGGCGGAGCCTCTAGGGGAGTAACTTCTTCTTTAATGTCAACCTCGAACTCCCCCAATCCGAGGCGACCATCGCATCCTTCCATCTCCAGCAGCATTGGGGGCGATATGCCTTCCCCCAATGCACACGACACAACATCGTCAACAAATTTGACAGGTTTAGGTCTTTCGCCCGCTAGGGACTCGCCGTGATATCCAGGGTCATCAGGAGATCCGGGCACGCGCACCATTGTGGTGTAGTCGCTCTCAGAAATTCTTCCTGAGACGCGAACACCCACGGGGGTCCCACACGACTGACTGTCGTAAGTCCATCCGAGTCATGATCCGATCCGGCATCCGGCCGGCTGGATCGGTCACTTCCATCCGCTTGATCGTGACGACTCGGATGATCCATGTTGAAAGATCACCTTGTGTACCCGGCAGTACTGGCGGTTGCGCTCTCTTGGTACACCGAACCTAGCTGGTACCAGCCCGGCTGGTACATCGAACCCGGCCGGATCGGCCCGATGGCCATCCATCTGAGCTCACTGGCCGCTGGTGCTAGCACTACCTTGGCAGATCCACGTCCGATCCGGGTGCCTCCTTCATCCACTAGAACACTCATCTTCCTTCAGGCTTCTTTCGCTAATACCTTCCAACCAATTCGCCACCAATCCGCCCCTCGGCCGTCCGCCATCCGTGGTCGTCGTGTCCGCTTAGCCCCCTTGCCAAACTATCCACGTCTTCAGTCGCATTCATCCGGTTTGATTCCAGGCCTGGCGCCGTCCGGTCGCTAGTAGATACATCCGGCGACGGCTATCCGGCACCTATGCCCTTGGTCCATACTTCTGCCAATTAGAATGCGCCCTCTGGAAAGTACTTAACACCTTCCCATCAATTAATTCATAAGTCACTTAACCACAGCCGCCCCTGAGTCGCATCACAACCGCACAACGGTTGAGGCACGACCTCACCTGAACCAAGTCAATCTGATACTGCTTACCCATGCCTCGCTTTGGTACGTCGTCCTACTAATTTAAAACGATTTTCGTGAACCCGGTCGGTCTCCCAGCCGGCTTGCAATCACATCCACAGATGCTGTCTTTATCTTGATATATTTTTCAGTCTTGCAAATCGACAAGGATGACACATGCGTCTCGTTGTCGTGGATGACGACTCGCCCGCCAGCGGGGTGGAAGTCGCAGAACCGCCGAATCCGTCCCGTACTCCCGACTGGTTTTGTCGACCGCTGACGCTGAAACGGCGCTCCGCGTTCACGGCCAGGTTTGCGGCGACCGGGGCAGATTGAAGGCCGCTGTCTTCCCTTCAGGCGAAGCTCCGATCCTGTCAGGCTGACTCTGAAGTTCTGTCGCTGAGATGCAAGACCTTTTTTGCGATGCTGGACCGCGTGGACCCCCGAATCACTGAGCTGAAACACCGTCGTCAAGAAGCAGTGGACGAAATAACCCGCCTCCGGGCAATTGTGGGCCAGCTTACGGACGCCCTGCAACGGGCCGCTGCGCCATCCGCCTCCATCTCCAAAGCGGCGGGGATGAAAAAAAGGCTGGATGCATTAACCGCCCAAGTGGATAGCTTGGAACACATCCAAGCTGACTTGGTCCAACAACTCGCCTTCGCCAACCACCGGGCCGATAAGCTGCCGTTCAGAAATCTTCCTCGGGACCGAGTGATTTTCATAAACAGGTGACCGATCTTGAAGGCCAAGTTGCTATCCTGGCGGAAGAGAGAAACCGTCTCCGCGTGTTGGCAGACGTCGTTGAACCCCTCCGGGCTGCCAATCAGGAGTTGGTCCACCGATCAAAACTTCAATGTAAGTGCATTTTCTCCTCTTGTGTTGTAACTCAGTCGCTTACGTTTTCCACGTCCTTATCACTCCGCAGTCCAGCAGTTAGAAAAGCTGAAACAACAGTCTTCCGAGACTTCTGGCATGTCCCAAGAGCTTTCACATCTTCGTGTCCGACTCCGCCAGGTGTCCCACAAGTTAGATAAAGTGCGGGACAACCGAAACCACCTGCGCGACTCCCACACTCAAGCTCTCCGCCACATTTCTTCTCTGGAGCGGTAGTTGCAGGAAGCCTCCCCCGGTAACGGAAGCTGCGATCTAAGCTCTAGCAGGTCCGGCGAAGTCATTTTTAAACCCAGGCTATGCTGCCTCGGGCCGACCGTTTTGGCGCTGCCATGCTGGACAAGGAAGATCGTTTTAGGTCCCTGTTGTGTGAATTACAAGACCAGCTCGAAACGACTCGAAGTCAGGCCGCTCCTCTCTTGCAAGCTCCTTTGAGTGCACGAGAGTCCATCTTGGCTGTCTTGGGGATGGCGGATCAGTGGAAAACCTCCCCACCGCAATCATCCCGGTTATCAGCTTGAGCAGAATCAAGACCTGGGAAGCTTCCCGCTGGCCCTAATCCGCCCCTTGCCGGTTCAGACCTCTCACCCGCCTCGGCGGGATCGGGGAACGGAAAGCGTTCGGCCAGTTCTAGCTCTTCCTTGACCGGTTCTGCTTCGCCCAAACGGAGAAAGAGTCCCGAATCCTTTTCTACGCGCCAATGTCATCAGGGCAATTTGCACAGCGAAAAAGAACCTGAGTCGGACAGCGATGATAGCTTGTTCGCAAGGAGGTCCGCTGCTGCATCTCCTCCTTTTTTACCAGTGAGAACTTGTCTCACCTCTAGTTCGTCATCTAACCCCGAAGAGGACTCGGAATCCGGATCGGCGGACGCGTCGCCATCCGGCTCGGCGGCCGCTCTACCATCCGAATCCCGGATCAGCCCTCCGTCTGATTCTTCCTCGGATTCATGGCCGCCCTCCCCTCCGTACATATATGATGATGACGAAGAAGACGAGGATTACGACGACCAGCAGATGTGCGCCGCGTTGTCTCGCTCTCGCGCGGACACCCGTCGTCGCCTCTCCAATTCTGGTAGCCAAACGATGAATCACCTAGACCCCGATCAGATTATCGATTTGCAAACTCCGCCGCCGGCAGGTTTTGGCTCCGGAGGGCATGCGCCGACTGATTTCTCCTTGCCTCCCGGCACTGTCGACTCCCCGGCCTCTCAGGTCGCCCGTACCCCGAATTCTAACGGCGTAGCAGAGGAGAAGGTGGAGAACAACGAAGAGGACATCCCTGAATTAGTGGTTGACTCCTCCCGACCTGAGCGATCCAGGAGCACCTCTCTCCAAAACTCCGGCCAAAACCCGGCGGTCAGCTCCAGCCGGGCCGCGTCCCAAACGTCGACCTAGCCGGCCGGCGACCAAACCCAAGATCCGTCGGAGCACTCTACCCCCTGCGCCCCCTTTTACTAAACTTCCGTTTTTGTGGTTACTGGACAGGCGCTTCCCCAGTGAGGCTGATCGGTCCGCCATCCTACCTTGGCCGGTCGAGCAGCTGAAAAATTTAAGTCTCGCTGATATCTCCAGTTCTCAGCTCGCTCACTCTCTGTCCCGTCCGCCCCTCTGGATATTCCCTCGATCACGCAAGACACCTCCATTAGGGGCTTGGCGCCCCGACCTGATGGGGTCGGGTGCCATCGACGAGCTCATGAAGACCGAGCCTTGGAAGATCTTGGCTACTGAGATGCCAGATATGGGACTTCCGTCCAGCCCATGGTTAACGGAATTCAAGACGAGATCCCAGGACTTCGCTGTGGCTCATGCCTGGTCCATCTGGGAGTGCACCCATTTTCTGTACATTTCTGCAGAGGATAAGCGAGCGGACGAATCTCTCCGAACGTATTCCGCTGCCCGGAAGAATCTTCGGGGGTGGGCTTCCGAGGCATGGGTCCGTTTATGTGCGTTTGTCAGGGAAGGTATCCGGGATGGTATTTGCGACTTGGACCTGTTTCTGTCCCCGTTTGTACTCCATCTACCGCACCAAAGTGCGGAGATGCAGCGGATGGCGGAACGTGGTATCCAGGCCTCGGTGCGCGGAATCTCTGGAGGCCATCGACTGTCAAGATTCTTGGCGCAACCAATACCGCAAGCGGCCCTTCGACCATCCTGGACTTCAAGTGTTCCGGCTCCGCAGCAAGTATGATCGTTCATAGGGATGGGCAACTGGACCCTTGCGATTCTTTCTTTTGCTTCGTTTCCTTTTCAATATATCCATCCGTGCTTCTTTCATCCCCACTCCAATCTTTTACTTCGACTACTAACCGTGATTAGTCTCGCCCAGCCGGCTAGGGTATCATCCTCCAGGGACCTCTTGTTGCCACTGGGCGTCTCTTGGTACGGTCGGATCTGAATGCCTTGTTCCCAGTCCCGGTTACCATACTCCTCTTCTTCGGGACAGTTGGATCCGGGCGGATCGTCCTCGTACCTAGCGGCCGGTTTGATTATCTCCGATAGCTTGCTCATTTCTGCCAATCCGTCCAACAATCCTGGATCCGAAACGGTGAGACCGACCTGATCTTTCATGGCTAAGGTGGCCAGATGGTCTGCGCTGTTATTCCATTCTCGTTTGACATGTAACAGTTCATATTGTGGCTATTTTCGCAGGGAGGACATAACCCGATCGTTCAAAAGTCTCAGCCGGGGTGCCTTACACTCTATCTCTCCTGTGATTTGCCGGATCACCAGATTGGAATCACCACATATGATGATCCGCCCCTGTATCCGGCCCACCAGCAAATCTAGGCGCAGTAAAAGCCCTCTGTACTCCGCTTCGTTCACAGTTATGCCAGGCGTGAAATCCGAGGCGGCCGTGACCACTTTCCATTCGGGCAACTTCCACAAAATAGCACTATAGGCCCCGACTCCCTTCTTTACACTCGCCGACCCGTCAAAACTCAAAACCATTAGCTCCTCCGTGGGTCCCACTGTTGGCGGCGGTAATATGATGGATTGTCGAGGCTGCTTCCGAGGCGCTATAGCTATCAGTGCTTCCTCCACTTCTGCCCTTGGGGTAATGCTGGCCGCCAGCGTGCCCAGTATCTCCTCTTCTCCCTTAGTACACTTGATTACTTCGAGGAACCACTGAGACAGCAGAGCCGCCCATCTACCCAGCCGGCCGTCAATTCCATTTGCCGTCAGAAGCCATGACAGAGTCGACCGTCTAGATAGTACCTTGATAGGCCAAAACACCAGCATAGTGTAGCACACATCCAAGATCCGCAATAAGGCCAAAACTTCTTTATCCACTAGCCCGTAGTTAGCTTCATTAGCCTTCAGGGTCCGGCTGGTGAATGTCACAGGACAGTACACTCCGTCGTGATCTTGAACAAGGGCAGCTGAGATGGCCCATTTGTTAGCGTAGATGATGACCACCGGAGTCTTATTAACATCGAAATGTTTCAGGACCGGTGTAGTCGCCATCTTCGCTTTCAACATACCAAAGGCCACCATCGCTCGGGTCATGTGGTCGTCCGGGCCGGTCGCACAGGGGTCCGGCGGCCGGCCGCCTGTCGGGGCAAAAAAGGGCGCCTTCTCATTGGCCGAAATAGTGGACAAGGCCGGCATCCCATTGGCTGATATTGCCGGCCCGGCTCGCGTTTCTGCTTGCCTATCCTGTTCTCTCAGCTTGTGGTAATCCACCTCCCGTAATTCATACAAAACCACCGCATAGACCGCGAAATCCTCAATGAACCGACTGTAGCAATTCAGGCTGCCCAGAAAGGATTGCGTAGCCTTTAGGGACCGCGGGAAAGGTAGATTACTCAAGGACTGCAAATCCTTCGGATTAGCCTCCAATCCGGCGATCGAAACCTGATGGCCCAAATAGGTCACCTTAGTCTTTCCCCAGAAACACTTAACCACACTAATCGAAAGATTCCACTTTTCACACGTAATCATCAACTTCTCCACTTTGTCACACAGTAAATCCCAGGTAGTTGCCGTCACGAGAATATCATCAATGTAGGACCGCCGCCCCAAAACTGAAGGATTTGGGTCGGGGTCCGGGTCACCTTCGGTAAACACGTCACCCACCAGAGCCGGATCTTGATCCGCCCTGATCTTGAAGTGTCCATACAGCGCGTTATCTATCAGCCGTTGATAAATCTGCGGGGCATTCTTCAGACCGAACGGCATCCGGTTCCACTCGAACAACCCGAAGGGCGTCACGAACGCAGAGATCTCCCGTGCACGATCGGTCATAGAGACCACCCAGAATCCACTGGCCATGTCCAATGAGCACAGAAAACTTTATCCAAGTCCTCCAACAAGTCGTTTATCAACGGCATCGGGTAAACCATCAGCTTAGTCAGCCGGTTCACCAGCTGGTAGTCAATACACAACCTTATATCCACCCCATTCTTCTTGATAATGATTACAATGGGCGAAGCCCATGGCGAGGTGGACGGCTGAATTATCTTAGTGGCCAGCAATTCCTTGATAAGTTCTGACAGCTTTTCCCGATACTGGGGGGCGACTCTTCGGCATCTTTGTGCAACCGGCTTGGCGTCTCCCACATCAATGTCACATACCGCCCCATGGGCGGCCGGAGGAAGTGCGTTTCCTGGTCCGATCAGCAGATGCTTTCGTTTCCATATGATATCCTTCAGCCTGCTGATCTCTTCCGGGGTGTTCACATCCGGGTCTCCCACTTGCAGATCGTCAATAGTAACCGCCGGGGGGCAGGGGGTTACCTCAGGTAGCACCGCCATCTGATCCTCCATGCCTTCAACATATAGCTCACCCCCTTCATGAATGCAGACTTGGTCAGCTTCGACTATTTCCGAATTTTGATCGGCCGGCTGGGTCAATCCGCCTCCGGCTATTTCCGAATTCTGATCGGCCGGCTGGGTCGATCTGCCTTCGGCTATTTCCGAATCCTGATCGGCTGGCTGGGTCGATCCGCCTTCACCTCGGTCATCAAACCATCCGCCATCGGGGGTGACCGCATATGTAACTCTGCTTTGTCCTTTCTCCCGATTCCGTCGTTCGTCCGTCTTCCTCTGGGTGGGCAAAACCAGTTTCGCGATCGGGGCATAGTCTCCGCCAATACGTTCAGCCGGATCCGGCGACTGCCGGCTCCGCGTCAATATCTTAGAGGGGGTCCGGTACTCGGGTTTAGCCACCATCGGCGTCTGGTCCTCCTCCAATTCTTCCTCTTCGCTGACCAAATCGGTGGTTGCCTGAAAGGCCAGGTTTTGCCACTCGATATAGCGTCTTGAGCCAATAGTGACATAGCCCGGCCGGCGGGGCACCTTGTCCTCGGTCAGCCACATTCCAATGATCACGTCTTCATGCAAGGTGAGGGGCCTTTCCGAGATGTTGATCACGCTTATAGAGTTGAGATGACCATACCCCTTTACAAACGAGGGTACCCAGCACTCGCCCCTTGTCAGCCATAACTTACTCCGCCTGTCGTGTGGTCGTACCATTACTTCCACCGCTTTTCCCACTGGCACCGTTACAAACTGACCTAACTTGAGGAACTGAACGTGGGCACCATATAAGGGCCGCCGGCCGGCCAGCTGGATCTGTACCTCATTGGGCAATGTCAATGTTCCATGCGATAAATCCAATCGTATGCCGGCTGGAACCATAAAGTCCATACCCAGAATTGCATCCTGCCCAGCCAGCTTGCCTACCCAGGCGGTAAAGTAATACACCAAAGACCCAGCCAACGTAATCTTAACTCTTGTCCTTCCTTGGGTCATGTATGAACTTTCTCCAATGCCGATACACACCTGCCGCTTTGTCTCGTCTATCTCACGCCCCATCTTACGAGCAAAGGTGGTGTCCACGAAAGACACTTTCGCGCCAGAGTCGAACAGCATGGTAGCCTTCTGGTTATTGATTTTGCCATCCACCTTGGCCTGCTTGAACCATTTATCCGGCGAATGATATTTCCAATAACCTTGCGACTCGCCGGGTAACAGGTTCAATTCCATACGCACTTCAGACCGAGAATAGTCGTCTGTCCGTATACTGCTCACCAGGAGGGGGTCAGTCGTGCTGCCCGGGGACCGGATGACGTAATCGTCAAACTTACATGTATTGTCGGTTACGCTTTGCTTTGCTTCTTGATTATCCTCCTTACCGACATATGCATAGATACTAACACTAGACCGCTCGGCTCGAACCAGATTCCAATCTGGCGAGCGATCTAGTTTAACATCTTTTCCACTCCGGGCGGCAGCATTCCAGTATGCTTGGTCGGGACGTACCACTACTTCATCTGGTTGTAGAATTCTTCAATTGGGAACAGTCCCGCCTCGTGCACCTCACCGCAAGTCTTACACGTAAACAGACAGTGTTCCGCCGGATGTCCTTTCCTCTCGCACTTCTTGCAGGTCAGCCGCTTCCAGCAGCTCCGGTCGTCATGCTTGATGGACCCACAGTGGGTACATTTGCGCCTGGGGTAATCCTGGTCAGTTCGAGCCGGAAAACCCTTCGGCTGACCGGACCCGGCTGGCAGCCTGGATGGCTGACTGGCTTCTGCCGAGAAAAGGTACCGGTACTGCTCCTCCTCGGACTCCCCCCCAGACCGCTGATACTCCTCTTCCGAGCTGGTCGTGTCTGACTCTCGGGCGACTATGCGGACGGCTCGGGACGTCCTGGTAGATGGCGGCCGGCTTCCTTGATCCGCGTTAAAACGGGACTTGAAACGGCCGGTTCCAACTGCCGCCTTGGGGCCTCGCTTCTTCGCTCTTAGGTAGGTGCGCAGCGTCAATTCCAGCTCCGTGGTGTTCTTCAATCGCAGTAACGCCAGCTGGTCCGCCAGCTCCCGATCGTCCAACGTGCTGATAAAATGTTCCACATGTTCACGAGCGGCTTCCGACCGGCTGGCATCTTCTTTAACCGGGATATCCGCCCTTATGCCAGCGACATTTAAACGATGGAGATACTCCAGGGGGGTCTCATCCGCCCGCTTCTTGGTGTGGAAATATTGACGCGCCGCCGATGTTCCAGATCCACAGTATTGTTCTTCGAACGCATCGGCCAATCCCTTCCAGTTACCTCGGATTTCCCGGCTGAGTTGTTGGATCCAGTTTTTCGCTGGACCTTTCATCAAATCTCCAAAGATCAGGCACTTCTCATAGTCCGACGTCCGGTCTCTGAGAAATGCCGACTTCGTCTTGCTCAGCCATCCTCGGGCTTGGTCCTCGTCCATGTCTCGCCCGGTGAAGTCTTTTAGCTCGGACGTGGCAGACATTCGCACCCTCGTGATCGCTCCCGAATCTGCATCAAACGCTTGGGCCGAGGCCATATGGGCTCGGCGGGCCATCCCCAGATCCAAGTCATCCGGATCGTAATGGTACTTGGCCGACTTGACGGATTCCATATTCACGTCGCTGAGAGACAGCTTCCTATTCGTTGGCCGACGTCCGGTCCGGCGACCTGTCTGGCGGCTCGGCGGGGCGGCATGGGGTTCACTCTGCTTGGACTGCACCGACTCCATGTCTTCGTCACTCGGCTCCCTCGCATAGTACTGGACTGGCTCGGACGCCTGACTTCCACGACGAGCCGGCTGGTCCGGTGACTTCGGACTGCCGCGGCTGGCACTCAGCCGACGCTGCTCTTCCAAGTATCGTTCCATCATCGCCGAAAACATGTTATGCAGGTGATCCGGCACTTGAAGGCTCTCCTGGGGGTCGGCTTGAGGGGCGACTTGGGGGGCGGCCGGGCTGCCAGATCGACATTCCTTTTTGATCCGCCCATCCGCGTCTTCCTCCTTCGGCTCTGGATCCGCCGTCGCCGTCCGAGCCTGTACGCTATACTGACTGGCTTTCTTCCGCTCGGGCGTATCCGGATCCTCACGTCCTCCAAGTCTCATGGCCGTCGCCACACGCGCTGCTCCCCTTGGGCCAAGCGTCATACGGGTGATACCCACCGATGAGTCGGATGAGTCCGCTTCCGAAGGGGCAGACTCGTACTGAGAAGAACCCGAGTGTATCCCGGCCGGTCTGCTTGCTGCCGGCGGCGTGGACGGCGCCACTCCAGTCGTGGCAGTCATCTTCTTCGACGGCGGCGAACAGCCCACTAGCGGTACCAGGCGGTCGTGCAGTGCGCTGGATGCCTCCTTCAACTTGTCCACCTTCAGATCAAACAGCTCGTTCGGATCGAACACGCCGGTGTTAATGCCGGCTTGTTTGAGTTGATCGAATAGTCCTCTAATACGGGACACGTGGCCGTCTGAGAGTTGGGGGAGAGACGGGACCTTTTAATCCGCCTAGGATCTTCGGCCGTGTTATCTTCAGCTTCTTATCCGTCCGCAACAACTGCCCCAACTCGTGACGATGGAAAGCACGCTCCAAGTCTGTATCCGTTGATAGGCCGTCCAACTTCTCTTCTTCTTCTTCGAAACGCGGCCTATCTTTGCGGGTCGGATAATCCGATTCCTGCCAATCCGGTCTCTT
>MIQA02013230.1:0-10605 GCA_001887855.2 Sclerospora graminicola | reverse complement strand
GCCATGCGGCCCACCTGATCCGGACGCCCATCTCTGGCTAACCAATTCAAGTCCCTTGATCAAGCCCATCTGGCTGTCTGCCATCATCCTGACGCTAGTAATACACCCGGCAGCTGCCAGCCTACGTCCCATGATAGCCGATCCGGGGAGCTGGATAGGACCAACATTTCTGCCAATCAGGTGGATGCATTCACTTCTTATTAGCCCGTTAATTTCCAAGTCACTTCACCACAGCCGCCCCTGAGTCTTGTCGCAGCCACACAACGGTTGAGGCACGATCACTACGCATCTCACACTTCGAATCCTCCAACGTTCCTATGTCTGGTCACGACAATACCCATACAAACTCATCGTTGGGTCATTCCCCGAGGCCAGCGAGGCCCCCGGTGGGCTACTTAAGCGCCCGGTCTGCTAGCCTCGGGCGTCGCCCAGGGCAGCCCGAGGTGGCCACCCTGAGAAATCAAATCACTGCCTTGATCGCTCAGGTAGCTAGCCAGGAGAAGATGAACACTGAGTTATCCCTGACCGCACGACTGGCTGATCAGCGGGCAGACGAAGCCCTCCAATTTCAAAGCCACATTAGCCAACTGGAGAGTGAGAAGGCTCACCTGATTCAGGAGAAGGACCGCTTCAAGCTGCTGTCCGAGTCCATTGACTCTCTGCGCATCTTGTATCAGAAGGAGACATCCGCCGTGGACTGTCAAAGTGAATCCTCGCTCATTATGAATCGTCTTTCCATCCACTCATCATATATGTTCCCGCAGAACAGAGAGTCATGTACTATCACATCCTGATGCTCGAGTCTTCTCACACTTTCCTTAGGTGACGAAGCACTACGGGGAGTACATCCGCCTCTCCCAGCGACTGGGGAGATCGTAAGTGAGCTTGGGTCACCTTGAGAATCACCGGATCCATCACGCGAAAAAACTGGTGAAGTATCAGAAAGCACTGGGACGGTCGGTATCCGCGCCGCCCGACTTCCCCGTCAGATCCAAGAATGTGAAGTCGCCATGCCGAGGCCCAGTGGAATGTGGATAACGCCCGGCAGGTGATCTCTGACCTTTTGCAGCGCCGTGCGGACTGCTTATCCTCAATAGAGGCGGCTCGGACCCAACTAACCGAGGCGGGTGCCAGGGTGGCGCGTCTGAAGAAGGACCCTGGGCCTATCCGGCGGGCTATCAGAAACCTTCTCGACTTAGCTTGCCCCCGCGGCCCCGGTTCTACTACTCCCGCTACACTATCTTTTCCCTTGACTGCTGACTCTGATGCGGGCGTCAGATCATCCGAGGGAGAGGCGTCTGCCCCAGGATCGGTGACCGTCAGTGCGGAAGTAACCACACGTCTCCGGATCTAGGATGCTTCCCGAGACCCTAACCCTCCACCGGTGCCAGCCAGCGCGCAGCCGGCTTCTTCGCCATCTACAGAGGATCCTCCGATACACGGAGGAAAACGTCGACCCAGCAGGATTGCATTGCTTCCTTCCCCCGGGGCGACTAAACGACATACACAGTCCGCCTCGTCAGCGTAAACGGTAAAAATCCAGGGAGAAGATGAGCCGGGCTCTGGCCCCGATCAGGGCCCGACCGCTTCCTGTTTGCTGGCAGCCAGAAAGTCGCCCCTTCGTGACCGCGCTCCGATATCCTTGCCCAGCCCTTCATCTCCTCCAGTTCTCCTCGGAATTTCTTCCCACGATCCCCGAGGGCCATCCACCGCTACTCCGGATGAAGGGGGGGGCGTCTAGCCTGCTCGAAGTGGACGATGACGAGGCCGTTACTGAAGACTACGAGAGGTCACCTTCTCCGGATGTTTTTTGCACTGGATGAGAATGAGTCCAAAGTGTATGCCGAAGAATCTCCCCCGTCCTGGATTCCTCGCCGGAAAGTTATGACGGCTTCCGAACTGACTGCGGCCCACCCCTATTCTGAGGCGCAACCGGAGGGCTTGCGCATTGCAGACCTCGCCGGTGCCTACGCTGTTCAAGATTTGTCTCGTCCACCGTTGTGGGTGTTTCCACCGGCCTCAAAAGGACTTAAAGCTTCGATTGGCGCCCTGATCTAGTCAAGTTTGACCAGCTAAGTGCGATCCTGTCTCTCAGGCCATGGGCCGTATTGGCGACGGATATGCCTAATACGGGATTGCCTCATGTCGGCTGGTTCGCCGATCACCGTAATGCATATGCGGGGGATCTCTCCCAACATGGTCAATCCGTTTGGGAGTCCTCCCATCATCTCTTCATTTTCGCCGAAGCCGGACGTAAGGCTCCTGAGCTGGTCAGATACCGCGCTGAACGCAAGCAGCGTCGAAATCGAGGGGCTGAGGGCTGGACCAAGTTATGTACCCTCGTCGTCGACGGCATCCGAGTCGGCCACTGTGACCTGGACATATTCCTCATCCTATCATGTTACACCTGGCCACTCGCCGGGTGGAGAAAAGTGGGAATCCGGTTGAGGGCGGGACCTGGTATCCGGGTTTAGGTAACCCCCGTCGCGCCACCACCCTCCAAGCCTCAGTCGCCGAGATCGACCAGCAGGATCCGTGGCGTAACCAGTACCGGCAGGATCCTACCGCCATCCTGGCCTTAGCGTGTTCCGCCTTCGGAACAAATTCCGCTACACTCACCAGTGATGACTTGCAAGGCTAGTTTTTTTTGCTCGTTCTAGCTTATTCCACTTCCCCCATCCATCCATTGCCATTCGTCCCGCTAATCCATCGTTCCTTCCATTACATATACCGAAACCGCTTCTTCTTCTCCCATAACCCGAACGCTCATCCAGCTTCGACACTAATGCTGACCCCAAAAGGCTTTTCCATCCAGCACCCTACCGATTCCAAAAAGCTTTTTTCAATCCAGCACCCTGTCGACCCCAAATAGTATTTTCGACCCAGCACCTGATTGGTCCAATTCTGGCCAGACTAGTTCCTATTCACCGCTTGATTGGTCGATTCATATCGCTTAATCTGGCCGTACCCGCTGCCCGGCAGCCGAATGGTCTAATTTTCTGGTTCCCCCCCCTCTTCTCGATGGGTCTGCATGACCTCGAAACGATTCCGGCTCGCTCGTCGGCGGTCGAACTCCTTCATCAAGGCCCCCCAATTTAGGTCCAGCTCATCCACCCACGAACGTTCTTCGTAGTTTTCCACTGCACCAGAAACTCTCGGTGGATCAGCCCAAATCTGGTTTTTCGTCCGGTTCGAACATCTAAAATCTTTTCACTTTGTACTCGTCCGGATCCAGCGGTTGGTCCCAGCTGTCCTCTGGCAGCAGGGCTCGTAAAAGTCGAACCGGTCGCTCTCCAATACCAGGCGCGTACTCGGGCGATCTGGGAAGTGTCTCACCAACTTCAGCTTGGAAACGTGTACTATGGGGAAAACGTTGTAGTCAGTGCCTGCCGTAACCAGCTTGACCGCGTGCTCCCTGAACAGCTGTGTCGCCCCTTACCCGATCGTACGACGAATCGATGGCGAAAACCAGTCTCTCCGCGTATTCGTCCCAGTCGCACTAATCCGCCTGCACCACATACATCTTGAGGGCTCTGGTCAGAGTCTGGACCATCCTTTCGGCCTTTCCGTTCGCCTGCGGGCTGTAAGCCATAGTTGCGCTCTGTTTCTGTCCCGGGATCTTATTGAAAGCTCGGAATACGTCTGCCATAAATCCGGGCTCCCTATCGTGCCGGATGACCTCGCTCGCCCCGAAACGCCTGAACACACATTCCTCGTTACTTTGCGCAACCTGTTGAGCGGTACGTGTAGAACTGGCCTTTGCTATGACCAAACGGTAACAAATCCGTCTCAGATCAGCAGCTCTGTGTACCCATTTCGAGATTTGGGTAAGGACGGGATATGATCCATCGCAATGACTTGAAAGGGATAGGTAGCTTGTATTTTCCCCGGCGACCGCCCTCTAATGGTCGGCCGGCCCTTCCCTGTTTCCCAGTCCGGACAACTTCCCACATAGGCTTGTACGCTGCGGTAGAGGCCCGCCAGTGAAAATTTACCTTGATTTTGTGATATGTCCGGCCGATGCCCTGATGTCCTCCTTCCAGACTCACGTGATAGTGATGGAGGATAACCGGTTGTAGGGTAGGAGGTACGACCAGCCGAGCGGATTTATCCCTCTCGATCTCCGGCTGGTCAGCGTCTCCATAGAAAAACAGTAACCCGTTTTCATCCACTTCGTAATCCGGGGCTAGTTTGAAGCATTCTTTAGCTTGTTCGGCAGTCATTTTAATCTATTTCCCCTTTAAGGTATGCCTTGAGATCCACTATCCACTCCTCTTCGTCCTGCGCTTGGAGAATCCGCTCTGCTCTTAACTGTTGCACTATCCCTTCGCTCATTGCTTCCGGAGATGGTGATCCGGCAAATCACGGGAGAAATAGACTGCAAGGCGTCCCGGCTCAGACTTTTGAACGATCGGGTTATGTCGGCCCTGCGAAAATGGCCGGAACATGAACTGGCACATGTCAAACGGGACTGGAATAAGAGTGCAGATTACTTGGATACGCTAACCATGCGTGACCAAGTCGGGGTAACGGTTTCCGATCCAGCTATGTTATCGGATTTGACGGAGATCAATCGGCTGCCCGAACTTATCCATCCGGCCAACACGAGGCAATCCGGGTGAACGCCGTCACCCGGTCGCAAAAGCGCCGTTCTTCAGCCGCTGGCTCACCAGATTGGAATCACCACATATGATGATCCGCCCCTGTGTCCAACCAGCCAGCAGATCTAGGCAAAGTAAATGCCCTCTGTACTCCGCTTCGTTCGCAGTTATGCTAGGCGTGAAATCCGAGGCGGCCGTGACTACTTTCCATTCGGGCAACTTCCACACAATGGCACACAATGGCACTATAGGCCCCGCCTCCCTTCTTTACACTCGCCGACCCGTCAAAACTCAAAACCATTAGCTCCTCCGTGGGTCCCACTGTTGGCGGCGGTAATATGATGGATTGTCGAGGCTGCTTCCGAGGCGCTATAGCTATCAGTGCTTCCTCCACTTCTGCCCTTGGGGTAATGCTGGCCGCTAACGTGCCCTGTATCTCCTCTTCTCCCTTAGTACACTTGATTACTTCGAGGGACCACTGAGACAGCAGAGCCGCCCATCTACCCAGCCGGCCGTCAATTCCATTCGCCGTCAGGAGCCATGATAGGGTCGACCGTCTAGATAGTACCTTGATAGGCCGAGACACCAGCATAGTATAGCACACATCCAAGATCCGCAATAAGGCCAAAACTTCTTTATCCACTAGCCCATAGTTAACTTCGTTAGCCTTCAGGGTCCGGCTGGTGAATGTCACGGGACAGTACACTCCGTCATGATCTTGAACAAGGGCAGCTGAGATGGCCCATTTGTTAGCGTAGATGATGACCACAGGAACCTTATTAACATCGAAATGTTTCAGGACCGGTGTAGTCGCCATCTTCGCCTTCAACATGCCAAAGGCTACCATCGCTCGGGTCATGTGGTCGTCCGGGCCGGCCGCGCAGGAATTCGGCGGCCGGCTGCCTATCGGGGCAGACAAGGGCGCCATCTCATTGGCCGAAATAGTTGACAAGGGCGGCATCCCATTGGCTGATATTGCTGGCTCGGCTCGCGCTTCCGCTTGCCTATCCTGCTCTCTCAGCTTGTGGTAATCCACCTCCCGTAATTCATACAAAACCGCCGCATAGACCGCGAAATCCTCAATGAACCGACTGTAGTAATTCAGGCTGCCCAAAAAGGATTGCATAGCCTTTAGGGACCGCGGGAAAGGTAGATTACTCAAGGACTCCAAATCCTTCGGATTAGCTTCCAATCCGGCAATCGAAACCTGATGGCCCAAATAGGTCACCTTAGTCTTTCCCCAGAAACTCTTAACCACACTAATCGAAAGATTCCACTTTTCACACGTAATCATCAACTTTTCCACTTTGTCACACAGTAAATCCCAGGTAGTAGCCGTCACAAGAATGTCGTCAATGTAAGACCGCCGCCCCAAAACTGAAGGTTTTGGGTCGGGGTCCGGGTCACCTTCGGTGAACACGTCACCGACCAGAGCCGGATCTTGATCCGCCTTGATCTTGAAGTGTCCATACAGCGCGTTATCTATCAGCCGTTGATAAATCTGCGGAGCATTCTTCAGACCGAACGGCATCCGGTTCCACTCGAACAACCCGAAGGGCGTCACGAATGCAGAGATCTCCCGTGCACGATCGGTCATAGAGACCACCCAGAATCCACTGGCCATGTCCAATGAGCAATACCACAAAACTTTATCCAAGTCCTCCAACAGGTCGTTTATCAGCGGCATCGGGTAAATCATCAGCTTAGTCAGCCGGTTCACCAGCCGGTAGTCGATGCACAACCTTATATCCACCCCATTCTTCTTAATAATAATTACAATGGGCGAAGCCCATGGCGAGGTGGACGGCTGAATTATCTTGGTGGCCAGCAAACCCTTGATAAGCTCTGACAGCTTTTCCCGATACTGGGGGGCGACTCTTCGGCATCTTTGTGCAACCGGCTTGGCGCCTCCCACATCAATGTCGCATACCGCCCCATGGGCGGCCGGAGGAAGTGCGTTTCCTGGTCCGATCAGCAGATGCTTCCGTTTTCATATGATATCCTTCAGCCTGCTGATCTCTTCCGGGGTGTTCACATCCGGGTCTCCCACTTGCAGATCGTCAATAGTAACCGCTGGGGGGCAGGGGGTTACCTCAGGTAGCACCGCCATCTGATCCTCCATGTCTTCAACATATAACTCGCCCCCTTCCTGAATGCAGACTTGGTCAGCTTCGACTAATTCGGGATCCTGATCGGCCGGCTGGGTCGATCCGCCTTCGGCTATTTCCGAATTCTGATCGGCCGGCTGGGTCGATCCGCCTTCGGCTATGTCCGAATTCTGATCGGCCGACTGGGTCGATCCGCCATCATCCCGTTCATCAAACCATCCGGCATCGGGAGTGACCGCACATGTAACTCTGCTTTGTCCTTTCTCTCGATTTCGACGCTCGCCCGGCTTCATCGGGGTGGGAAAAACCAGTTCAGCGATCGGGGCATAGTCTCGGCCAATACGTTCAGCCGGATCCGGCGACGGCCGGCTCCGCGTCAATATTTTAGAAGGGGTCCGGTACTCGGGTTTAGCCACCATCGGCGTCTGGTCCTCTTCCAATTCTTCCTCTTCGCTGACCAGATCGGTGGTTGCCTGAAAGGCCAGGTTTTGCCACTCGATATAGCGTCTTGAGCCAATAGTGACATAGCCCGGCCGGCGGGGCACTTTGTCCTCGGTCAGCCACATTCCAATGATCACGTCTTCATGCAAGGTGAGGGGTTTTTCCGAGATGTTGGTCACGCTTATAGAGTTGAGATGACCACCCCCTTTAACAAACGATGGTACCCAGCACTCGCCCCTTGTCAGCCATAACTTACTCCGTCTGTCGTGTGGTCGTACCATTACTTCCACCGCTTTTCCCACTGGCACCGTTACAAACTGACCTAGCTTGAGGAACTGGACGTGGGCGCCATATAAGGGCCGCCGGCCGGCCAGCTGGATCTGTACCTCGTCCGGCAACGTCAATGTTCCATGCGATAAGTCCAGCCGTATACCGGCCGGGACCATAAAATCCATGCCCAAAATTGCATCCTGCCCGGCCAACTTGCCTACCCAGGCGGTGAAATAGTATACCAACGACCCAGCTAACGTAATCTTGACTCTTGTCCTTCCTTGGGTCATGTATGAGCTTTCTCCAATGCCGATACATTCCTGCCGCTTCGTCTCGTCTATCTCACACCCCACCTTACGAGCAAAGGTGGTGTCTACGATAGACACTTCTGCGCCAGAATCGAACAACATGGTAGCTTTCTGGTTATTGATTTTTCCATCCGCCTTGGCCTGCTTGAACCATTTATCCGGCGAGTGATACTTCCAATAACCTCGCGACTCGCCAGGTAACAAGTTCAATTCCATTCGCACTTCAGACCGGGAATACTCATCCGTCCGTATACTGCTCACCAGGAAGGGGTCAGGCGTACCGGCCGGGGACCGGGTGACGTAATCGTCAAACTTACATGTATTGTCGGTTACGCTTTGCTTGCTTCTTGATTATCCTCCTTACCGACATATGCATAGATACTAACACTAGACCGCTCGGCTCGAACCAGATTCCAACCTGACGAGCGATTTAGTTTAACATCTTTTCCACCCCGGGCGGCAACATTCCAGCATGCTTGGTCGGGACGTACCACTTTTTCATCTGGTTGTAGAATTCTTCAATTGGGCACAGTCCCGCCTCGTGCACCTCCCCGCAAGTCTTACACGTAAACAGGCAGTGTTCCGCCGGATGTCCTTTCCTCTCGCACTTCTTGCAGGTCAGCCGCTTCCAGCAGCTCCGGTCGTCATGCTTGATGGACCCACAGTGGGTACATTTGCGCCTGGGGTAATCCTGGTCAGTTCGAGCCGGAAAACCCTTCGGCTGACTGGACCCGGCTGGCAGCCTGGATGGCTGACTGGCTTCTGCCGAGAACAGGTACCGGTACTGCTCCTCCTCGGACTCGCCCCCAGATCGCTGATACTCCTCTTCCGAGCTGGTCGCGTCTGACTCTCGGGCGACCATGCGGACGGCTCGGGCCGTCCTGGTAGATGGCGGCCGACTTCCTTGATCCGCGTTAAAACGGGACTTGAAGCGGCCGGTCCAACTGCCGCCTTGGGGCCTCGCTTCTTCGCTCTTAGGTAGGTGTGCAGCGTCAATTCCAGCTCCGTGGTGTTCTTCAATCGCAGTAACGCCAGCTGGTCCGCCAGCTCCCGATCGTCCAACGTGCTGATAAAATGTTCCACATGTTCACGAGCGGCTTCCGACCGGCTGGCATCTTCTTTAACCGGGATATTCGCCCTCATGCCAGCGACATTTAAGCGATGGAGATACTCCAGGGGGGTCTCATCCGCCCGCTTCTTGGTGTGAAAATATTGACGCGCCGCCGACGTTCCAGATCCACAGTATTGTTCTTCGAACGCATCGGCCAATCCCTTCCAGTTACCTCGGATTTCCCGGCTGAGCTGTTGGATCCAGTTTTTCGCTGGACCTTTCATCAAATCTCCAAAGATCAGGCACTTCTCATAGTCCGACGTCCGGTCTCTGAGAAAAGCTGACTTCGTCTTGCTCAGCCATCCTCGGGCTTGGTCCTCGTCGGTGTCTCGTCCGGTGAAGTCTTTTAGCTCGGACGTGGCAGACATTCGCACCCTCGTGATCGCTCCCGATTCCGAATCAAACGCTTGGGCCGAGGCCATGTGGGCTCGGCGAGCCATCCCCAGGTCCAGGTCATCCGGATCGTAGTGGTACTTGGCCGACTTGACGGATTCCATATCCACGTCGCTGAGAGACAGCTTCCTATTCGTTGGCCAACGTCCGGTCCGGCGACCTGTCTGGCGGCTCGGCGGGGCGGCATGGGGTTCACTCTGCTTGGACTGCACCGACTCCATGTCTTCGTCACTCGGCTCCCTCGCATAGTACTGGACTGGCTCGGACGCCTGACTTCTACGACGAGCTGGCTGGTCCGGTGACTTTGGACTGCCGCGGCTGGCACTCAGCCGACGCTGCTCTTCCAAGTATCGTTCCATCATCGCCGAAAACATGTTATGCAGGTGATCCGGCACTTGAAGGCTCTCCTGAGGGTCGGCTTGAGGGGCGACTTGGGGGGCGGCTGGGCTGCCAGATCGACATTCCTTTTTGATCCGCCCATCCGCGTTTTCCTCCTTCGGCTCTGGATCCGCTGTCGCCGTCTGGGCCTGTACGCTATACTGACTGGCCTTCTTTCGCTCGGGTGTATCCGGATCCTCACGTCCTCCAAGTCTCATGGCCGTCGCCACACGCGCTGCTCCCCTTGGGCCAAGCGTCATACGGGTGATACCCACCGATGAGTCGGATGAGTCCGCTTCCGAAGGGGCAGACTCGTACTGAGAAGAACCCGAGTGTATTCCGGCCGGTCTGCTTGCTGCCGGCGGCGTGGACGGCGCCACTCCAGTCGTGGCTGTCATCTTCTTCGACGGCGAGCAGCCCACTAGCGGTACCAAGCGGTCGTGCAGTGCGCTGGATGCCTCCTTCAACTTGTCCACCTTCAGGTCAAAAAGCTCGTTCGGATCGAACACGCCGGTGTTGATGCCGGCTTGTTTAAGTTGATCGAATAGTCCTCTATTAAGAGACACGTGGCCGTCTGAGAGAGTTGGGGGAGAGACGAGACCTTTCAATCCGCCTAGGATTTTCGGCCGTGTTATCTATCTTCAGCACCTTATCCGTCCGCAAGAACTGCCCCAACTCGTGAAGATGGAAAGCACGCTCCAGGTCTGTATCCGTTGATAGGCCGTCCTGCTTTTCTTCTTCTTCTTCGAAACGCGGCCTATCTTTGCGGGTTGGATAATCCGATTCCTGCCAATCCGGTCTCTTTAGGGGTAGGGGGGCCAGATCGCGACTTGGTCCCGATCCGGCCGGCTTCCCACTCCGGTCGTATCCGACTTCAGCTTCTTCTTCCTTAATTTTTTCTTTTATATCCCTAATATGCATTTGTTTGTTAGGATCATGGTCGGAACCATGATCCTTCCTCGGACTATGGCGACTTGCCCCATAATCCGATCCGG
>MIQA02013177.1:0-12716 GCA_001887855.2 Sclerospora graminicola | reverse complement strand
GCTCTGTATGACTCCTCCTTACGAGACAATCCAGAGATTCTAGAAGCGGCAACGGCCAGTTTGAAGAGACGGTGTGCAGCACGGGGGCTAATGGACTTCCAGCTGAAATACCCTCCGGGTATTCGGAAACAAGCGCTGCGCAGTTTAGGGAGAGGATATGATCGTATGACAGGCAGGCAATCGGAAGTAGAATTCAAGAGGTACTTCGAAGAGTATGGAAGTAGCCCTTCGGAGTTGAGTGCAACAGTAAGCTGCAAAATGTGGGGCAGCAACGATACCTTGGGGTGTATTGGTACCATGCTCCAACGCCACATTTTTGTACTAAGCGACGACGAGAAGGGGGGCGTAGCGGGGGCCATTCATTATGCCCCAGAGACGAGGATGGCCCACCGAAAGAAATACGCAACATGCGGTGAGTATCCGTTGCCTATAGGACAGTGCATTGAAGAAGTGAAAAGTTTAAAACAGAAGGCCATTCAAGGTAACGGAAAGATGCCTCTAGTGCTACACTTTAAGGCAGCACACTACCATGCGTATACGCATGGGTGGAGAACCAAAGAGGGCAGAACCGAGGCAGAACGATTGAATGAAGGAGTAGACGACGTGGATATGGCCGAGACACAAGGCAGACAACTAGTAGAGAGGACGGATAGGTCAACAGACGAAGAACGATCATCGGCTCCACAATTTGTCCACAACCAAATTGAACAACTATTATTGGCCGCAAAAACAGGTACAGAAGATATGATACATTTTTTGATTGACACTGTATCGTATTTGTCAGCGGACAACCAAGAAGAATTGTTACAGGTTAACTTACGAGATCCAAGAATAAGACGATTCTTTGCAGACACATACGACGTGCAGGAGGAGGTATTAAGCAAGTGGCACCAACACACACACGAGAGATGTTTGCTAGAGGACTCACCACGCATTACCAGTCAATTGAGACTGATGCAGGCACCAGACGAAGTTATGCAGCAAGGGGGAGGGGAGGTAAGCCAAGCGATCCCGATCAAGGATGCAGAAACCACACGCATGCATAAGAAACGCGCGGTATCAACAACATATGATTCGGATGAAGGTGAGACGACCAAAATAGTTACGCCAGTCCAACGGGAGCTCTTTGATGAGCTGCACGCTACAACTACCGGGACACAAGAACACAAGTATGGAGAACCAGAGTGGGCGAGGGTCTGGAACACCATGGAGGTGGTATGGAACCACCATCAGGGCACAGCCTTCCCATATGCAGATGCGGAAGAAAGAGTGTGGAGGCTGGCAGCTGCCAAGGAAGGGGGAGCTATTCTTCAGCTGTTAGAGTGTTTCAGTCACCCTCATCGTATCATTGAAAGGTTCAGCAGTGAAGTAATGCACATTTTGACAAGAACTTGGTGGATAGAGTGCTGGGAGCACCTTACTCGAACAGCCCATGCAGGTAAGTATGGTCAAGACTTTACAAGCCGGATTGAAGATTGGCGTCGACGAGTACAGGTGGTAACAACTGATCAACAGAAAGAAGCGATCCGACATAGCAGAGAAGATTGGAACTTCATCAAGAGTGCCAAGTATGGGAATAGCTATATGTGGAACTTATGTGCACCACATAACAAAAAGATTTTCGCATACATGGCACTGTGTGCGCACATATACCACACACAATTCGCGGCGATACTAGGAGAAGAAGCGATGGAGACAGAAGACATTCTCCAGAAGATAGCACGTATAGAGAGGGCGCAGCAGGTGATTGAAAAGATGAAGGAGCTGACCAAACGGCTAAGCGAAGAGGACGCAACTGTGTGGCAAGATTTAGCTAAATATTTTGCTACAACACTAACACCTGTAAGTGCATCGACAGGGGGGGAGACACAAGGAGCTGAGCAGATACATAAATCATCTCGGGAATCAGAACCAGATTCCCTTTTGCTCTACTAAGGGCACCGACGTAGCAGACACCTATCACCAAGAAGTACAGCGACTAACAAACTTGTTAGATGCATATAGCAGAAGAACGGTAGCAGAAGTAGAGTATACACGAGGTGATGGATCGAACAACAAGAGGGCAGGAGGAGGTGGTAACCAATTACGGATAACAACTCAAAATGTCAGGGGCTTTAAGGCGCAAACACGACAAGCATGGCTACAAGTATGGAGAAACAAACCGGTGTCTCAGAGGGCGGATTGTATGGTAATCCAAGAAACGCACATTACTAATGCGGCAGAAGCAGAGGAAGTCACACGAGCATGGGAACGAATGTGGAACTATCAAGATGAGAACAGACGATTAGCGTATTGGAGTATTTCAAAAACCAAGGCCTGTGGAGTCGGAATCCTTCTATCACCAGAACAGGGCAAGCTAGCCAAGCCGTGGAACCAGAGTCAATGGTCGGAGAGAATCATTGCAGTGGAGTTGGCAAATTGGAGGGTCATAAACATATATGCCCCAGCTGATACTAACTCTAACCGAACGATGTTTTTTAAGGATATAGGTAAATGGTATCCTACACAAACTGGAGACGTTGTTATAGCCACTTCAATTGCGTCGAAGCGCCGCAGCTGGACAGACGTATGCATGGGAGTGAAACGAGATCAGAGTGCAGCGAGTTATCAAGGTTAGTCATTTCGGCGGGTTGGTATGACGCAGCCTTGGCCCAGAAATCAGTATGGGATGCCGAGGAGCTAACGGAGAACATGGAGTACACGTTTTGGAGAGGCGAGACAGCCAGTAGGCTGGATCGTATCTACATACCATCACACAGATACGACTGGGTAGAACAAGTAGAAACTAGTACGCCGTTGGTACCCTCAGATCATGAGGAGGTATCGTTGCTATTACGAGAACCGCACACAAGACAACAGGTACTCAAAAGGCAACACTTCAGGCTTCAATTTCCGGTCAAAGGAGCTAATCGGCGACGCATCGTAGAAGAAGTAACGGCAGAAGTAGGCAACAGACGAGGAGGAGTATTTAATGCGCATGAACAATGGGATCGACAGGTGCAGATGTGGATCGCAGCAATCATGCGAGTCAGGAAACGCGTACGGCAAAGAAGGAAACGGAAAGCGGTGCAATTAGCGCAGTCTCTCTTCGGAAAGGCAACATCCAGAGCACAGATACTAGGAATAGCAACACAAGAGGCACTACTAGACAATACGGCACGACAAGGACGACGACTACGACGCAGCATGGAGACTATGCGGTGGTTGTTCAAACGCACTGCAGTATGGGAGAGTAATCAGCATGTAATAGCTATAACGATACCAGACACAGGTATGCAAACGACTGAAGCGATGAGTATCCCGGACAAGTTTGCACAAGTCTGGAGAGGGATCCTAAGTCGGAGTCATCGGACAATAGGAGTCAACGAGTTAGAAAAGGAGCTGGACCGTCTAGTCACGTTTCGGAGAGATAGACAGGTTACAGAGACGGAAAATCAAGGGTTGATGGCGCCAATACAAGAAGAGGACGTCCAGCTTGCGTTACGAAGTTTAGAACGGAGAAAAGCGGCCGGACCAGACGGACTCAACAATGATTTTTATAAGGACTTTGCGGAGGAAGTAATAACTGACTTATGCGATGTGAGTAATGCGATTTTACAGGGAGAAGACCCGCCGAGATCCTTTTCGGAAGCGGTCATTATACCGCTCCGAAAAAAAGGAGACTCCGAAAATGCCATGGATTATCGTCCGATCTCGCTATTGCAGACGAGCTACAAGATTTTCGCGAAAGTTTTTGCGTTTCGGCTGCAGCGATTTTTAGGGCGACTGATCGGGGACACGCAGCAAGGCTTTGTGCACGGACGACGTATGGACCGCGCGGTAGTCCTCATGCTGGACATGCTAGAGCAATTTCGGCGAACCCCAAGAGTAAAAAGTGCAGAGAAGAGTGGCGGTGTATTGCTGATCGACTTTGCGAAGGCTTACGACACAATTGACAGGACCTACCTCATGCTCGTGCTCAAAAAGTTTGGATTCTCACAGCGTTTCATTGATGTGATGGGCAAGATTCATGAAGGAACTACGGCAAAATTTTTTGTCAACGGGGAGCTCTCTGAAGCGATTCCAGTAGTTTCGGGTATTCGACAAGGATGTCCACTGGCACCGCTACTTTTTATCATAGCGGTCGAACCGCTAGGACTAGCGATAACTCAAGATACGGAAGTAAAGGGACTGAGGCTCGGAGATGCAACAAGGCAGTGGGAACACAGGTTATCTGCGTTTGTAGATGACTCCACCATTTTCTTTCAAGAAGGTAATAATCTGGAAAGAGCTCTGACAATTGTGAAGAAGTTTGGACAGCTATCGGGCCTACAGATGCAACCTGCCAAAAGTCAAGTAATATTACTGGAAACGGACAACTATCCGGAAAACTGGTACACGGTACCAGTATTGCAACAAAGGGAATCGGTAAGGTACCTCGGATATCAGATCGGAAATTCTTCACTAACGGGCAAAAACTGGACGGGGAGAATACGAGCTATACAACGACGACTATTGACAGCCACAAAGTGTAGCACGTCGGTCGACGAACGAGTCACATTGTTTAACGCGATCGCAATACCGGCTATCCTATTCACCGCTAAAGCGTTCCCACCTGCAGAAGACACGTTAAGAGAGTTGGTAGCGCTACAAAAGCGTTTCATATGGTGTAAGGCGACGGACACAGAGGGAGGACGTCACAAAATTTCTCCGCTTCTCCTGTTTACTCCGAAAAAGGCGGGCGGATTAGGGCTCATCTCTATATCAGCAGCTATACACACATTGATGGTGAAAGAGGCGACTATGTGGCTACTAGAACCGACGGACCGTTATAACATTGCATGGCGGAACTGGACACAACTCAACAGATGTAGCACTGCTAACTTGTGGTTTTCTTCATATGACATAGGTAAACCGGAGAGACGACTCCATAAAGGAAGCGCCGTAGCGATGATACGTAGCTCACTTGCGGAGGCGTTGGGCCCCACACCAGAAGAACACAATACACTGAAGGAGTACATTAAAGAACATCTCCCTAAGTTACTCGAGCGGTGTTCTACACAGACGATAGAACCAGCAGTCGGAGTTTATCAAGATGAAGAGATTCTGGTAACAGCTAGGCTAAGCGAGAGGCCGTGGCACGGACTGGGGCAAGGACATTTAAGGCGCTTTTGGGGTGGATATACCTGGTTTTCGAACCCGTGGATACACGACTTATCAGCGAGCTACCTATCTAACCGAAAGTTTGATAGATGCGTCAAGGGAACGATAGCAGATCTCAATATTCAGCGGATATCAGAAAACACCTTCAAGTGGAAAGCGAAGTTCACGTTGGAGAAAGGCCACACTAGAGCGAAGATTGGACGGTGGTTACTAACGATTATTCTTTGTTCGCCGCGGGTGGAGATAGGACAGAGCGTGGGGGGAACAAGGACCTTTACGTTTATTGTGGGTACCCAAACGATGGCTGTCTATGGAATGGAAGAAGCATGGACGAAGGCTGATCAAGGGGACCGATAAGAAGAATGGAGATCACTGCCTACTACAGCAACGCCAAGACGGCTTATATTGGGACTGCATACAGTCAACATCGACGGATAAGAAGTCAGGTATCGTCAAGGAGATTGAGTGGCCGCATAGTCTAGTTTTTGAAGCACACTCGGCGATACATGGTGTTGCATGGGAATCGAATGTGGAGGTGCGGACGTCCTCGATCAAACAATGGCTTAGGAAGACTTTTCGAGGACTGTACTACAAGATTATCACGAAGTCACTACACAAGATTGAAAGCCGGTGGAAGTCTCACAGGGAAAAAGATACGTGGAATGGATTTATACAAGATCAGACTACACATGATGTTTGGCGACACGATCATTTGTTATCCGATTACCAACGGTGGTGCCTGTATCGAATGGCCACGTTCCAGCTGAATTGCTATTACGATGGATATTCATCACAAGGCGGGTGCACAATGGACGATCATTGTCTAGCACCCGGGAAAGGGGTCACACATATTGTGTGGGGGTGTACGCACGCACAGAAACTGTGGACGCGTGTTTTAAGTTTTTGGAACGGTTGGTGGGCTAACGCAGAGGATCTTAACGCATATAAATGGCATTTCGTTACTCGACAAGCACCACCGGTCTCATCGGTCATTATGAAGAGGCTAAAAATTCGATGTGGGCACCAGGCCCAAGCATGCAGTAAGGAGTTGGCCAGATTATGGTGGGCTTTCTGTTCGATTGGCGCGACGTGGCTATGGCAGTTACGTAACGAGCAAATTTTTCAAGGGGTAACCAGAACAGCACAGGAGCACATTGGTTATTTGTGGAAAAAGACTTTAGAACAAGTGCAAGCGGTGATAGAATTTGAAAAACGAAGTACAAGCTCCAGGCTCAGAGGAATTCGTTTGCAGATATGTCTTGAGAGCATCCAGGGAGAGATGCACGACCGACCTATTGATCGTCAAGAATTGTTACTTTCGTTGCGGCGGGAGGAGTATCGATCAGAGGAAGGTTTATATCAAGTCTTAGGTAATTTTATTGTAGCTAATAGTTAAAATTAACTAAATAGACTACGTTTTACAACAACAACCAACGAGTGCTTGTCATAGGCGACAACAGCAGTTTTGACAGGGTGTTGTAGTACCGAGGGAACATAGTGTCGCCTTTGACATGCATTTTACGGTATGGTGAATTTTACAAATACATGTATTGTCACTACTACAGGGGGGAGTCTATATTCAACTCGAGGACATTTTTCTACCCCCCATTTTTTTTGCACCAAACTGTAGTCAGACTGCTTGGCACTCTCTGGTTCAATCAGAAACGCTGACCAAAAAATCCCTTTTTTATTCTCTTACTCACTATCAGGGGCTAGCCATGTAACGAAACTCCAGTAATACCCAATCCGGTGACTGTGTTTAGGTAAATTCGACCAATCATATGCTTCAAATTTCAGATAGGATTTGCCTTCGGAAGCAATACTCGTTTTTAGCAGCGGTGAACCCCATTTTATTGGTCACTCTACACATATTATAAATATAATGTATTACAGTATATATTTTCTTGTAGTTCAATCGTGGGTTCTGATTGGCTTTGAAAGCATTCAGGTTAGGGGGCTTCAGTAATTATAAGGTTCTGCAGCGAGTTTCAAACTACATATGGAGTTATTTGAACTCGACAGTTATCCTGAAAATTTTAAATGAAACAACAGAATAGCAAAAAAGTTATAAAGAAATATGTCCTCGATGCTGTCGACCACTGTAAATCCAACCAAGACTCAGAAATGGTTAGGGTTGTAAAAAAGTATACAGTTTGGTGTCCAGTGTACATACATGTATATCATTTTGGCCGTAAGGGAAGTATTCGCGCCAATGTTGTGAATATGCGCGTAACGAACATTTACGACGTACAAGGGCAAGGAATTATCGCCAAGGCGTACATACTCAAGCTGCATCAGCCTCCATTTCCCAAAGTATTCCTGCTACTCGAGTCAGGGGTGCGATTTCATACGAACAAGTACGCGCCTTAATTTGAAGACAGCGAATGCTTTACCTAGTCAGTTTACAATGAAATTGCGTAAACATTTGCGAGGAAAGTGGTTGTCGACGTTTACGCAGCTTGAGGGAGACCGCGTTGTAGACTTGACGTTCGGTCAAGATGTGCCACTAAATTCTAGAACTTTACGCTTCTGGTAACATCATTCTGGACGGAGACTATTGTACTCTGTCACTGCTACGCACACATCGTTTGGACGAGAATATGAAGATGGCGGTGAAACAAAACGTACCCAATTCAGCTGCTGGGAGACCACGAGGAGCTACGTGGGATTCAGATGAGGGAAGAGCTCCTCAAATTTGTCAAGAAATGGTTTCAAGAGCAGGAGGCCAAAGCAGCCATGGTGCAGCCTATATCTCGCAAATCGCAGAAAAAGAAGGCACAGATGATGAAACAGTTGCTACTGGTGAAAGAATCAAAATTTGGAAATTGGGTCCTGCCATTATTGAGCACTGACTCGTGCGTGCAGAGATTTTGCACACACTTAAAATCAAGAATGCTGCAGAATTCGAGGCGTTGGGTGACAGTAAACTGGCTGTATTGTTGGACGAAATCCAGAACGGCTGGGGACTTTTGTAGCGACTTCGGGATGAACAGACGTCCATTAATCGCCCAATTCTTCTACATGACAGTTAAAATTCTGCTAACGCTAAATATAGGAATAATTTCCTCATGTGTAAAAGACCTTCCAAGTAGTTCACGAAAGTGTGGATTTATCATACCAAAGGACGTGGCAATCGAAAGTGCTTCCGAACAGTTTGAAGAATTCACACCGTTTTTATATGCGCAGCATTGTTTCGAACCCAAGCTTGCTCTTGATCTTGTCACAAGGGAGTGACCCGTTGAGTATGAATGAACATTATGAAAAAGGCTTTGATTCGATTAAAAAGGTTGTAGACGACAAGAAGGACAAGACGTTGATCCATACGATGCAATCGGGCGTTGAAGACATGCGATTCTCACACGTGGTCAAAGCCCAAGGGAATATCGAAGACTGGTTGGCCACGTTGCTGCGTAGCATGCAGCTTACGATGAAAGATTTGTGTCGACAGAGTGCAATTGAGATTGGAATGATTGGAAACGATTTTGAACGCTTGCGGGACTTTGTCGACCGCAACGTGGCGCAATTTGCGCTCTTGGGGATTCAAATGATGTGGACAATGGATCTCCAGACAGCGTTATAGCATTGTCGAACGAAAAAGACCATTATGAAAGACAGGAGCAGTAAACAAGCGGCCGTATTGACGGAGCTTTCAAACTGGTGTCTTGGTGAGCTTGAATCGAAGGAGAATCGGATTAAAATCGAGACTCTCGTGACCATTCACGTACATCAACAGGATGTCATGACGGACCTTTTGACGCTCACAAAGCAGAAAAAGATATCGGACTCGAATGATTTTGAATGGTTGAAACAAGCACGATTCTATTGGAAACCAAGTCATCGCGACGAAGTGAATCAAGACGGTGCCTGTGTCATTTCAATCACAGACGTTGACTTTAACTACCAATTTGAATGTTTGGGATCGAAAGAACGCTTAGTAGTCACGCCCTTGACGGATCGCTGTTATATTACGTTAGCTCAAGCACTGGGCATGTACTTTGGCGGGGCCCTGGCAGTCCAGCAGGGACAGGAAAGACTGAGACTGTTAAAGATCTTGGACGAACGCCCGGGATCTATGTCGTCGTGACGAACTGTAACGATCAGCAAAAGTACAGGAACTGGGCCAAGATCTTTAAAGGGTTGTGTCAAGGTGGACTCTGTGGTTGTTTTGACGAGTTTAATCGGATTCAGCTCCCAGTCTTGTCGGTCTTTGCCCAGCACGTGCTGGCGATTCAAAATGCCAAGAAAACGGGCATGACCTTCTTTCAATTCCCTGGTGAGCCTTTGACCATTCGCTTGACACCTGTGTGTGGGTATTTCATTATGATGAATCCAGGCTACGCTGGTCGCCAGGAATTGCCTAAGAATCTCAAAGCGCTCTTTCGAGGTGTGGCGATGATGGTACCGGATTTTGAGATCATTATGAAAATCAAACTGTGTTCTGTTGGCTACGCCGAGTACCAGGAATTGGCCAAGAAATTCTTTATCCTCTACAATACGTGCAAGGAACAATTGTCGGCCCAGAAACACTATGATTGGGGCCTTCGAAACATCCTTGCCGTCTTACGCAGTGCCGGGAAAATCAAGCGAGATAATCGGACTGACCTGGAGTCGAAACTCTTGTACCAAACACTGCGAGACATGAACTTGTCCAAGATCGTAGCACAAGACGTGCCTCACTTCTTGTCCTTGCTCGCCGATCTCTTTCCAACCGTACAATTTCCTCCCAAAGGATCGTATCCATAGCTTACGGTCGCGTTACAAGCCGAGATTTTTGAAACAAGGACTCGTGGATCATCTAACTGTATACTCTTTTACAACCCTAACCACTTCTGAATCTTAGTTGGATTTAGCCAAAACGTGAGTTAAATATAGCCTCCCCCCTACTACAGTGGTTCTCACGGTTCGAAAGTAGGTACAGCAAAGAGTGTCATTAGTGTGTGCCATACTAATTTCGCACTCAAAATATAGCATGGAAAAATCGAAATTAGTGTGGGCTTCAGTAATTCTGCACCCACGCTAATAATGTCGCTGCGAAATTAGTATGGGCCACACTAATCGTAGTGGAGCGAAAATAGCGTGGGTTTTTGTGTCAGGTGTGCAGTTTACCCCCATAATGTTACATATGTATTTGAAGACAATGATAGGAGTCAATAACTGCTCTTTCTTGTTCTTTTCTGTGGCTACAGCTCAACAATCGAGCAATCATTGCCACCTTTTGCGACTCTGAACATTCATTACGGCTCAAAATCGATTGAATCTTGTTCTTGATCTCGGTCATGCTATCCAAGGCATGCAACAGCGTCGATATCGTCACAGGCATCGGGCCATTACGCTGCGGTTTGTTGCCACTTGCTGAAGTTGCGATATCCATCGGAGCGGTAGCATTAAATCCGTTCGCGTTCACACCTTGGGCCATCCCGCCCCAAGCTGTTGTCGCGGCCGTCGGTGTTTGTGGTCGTACGCCCCCTGACACAGCGGTCGAGGCAGCACCTCCGTTCGCCGGGCTTGGAGATGGTATCGTTGAATTAGAAATCACACCAACAGCGTTCAAGTCGCTGGTACGACTAGCAGCCTGCGAACGGCGTGGCAATGAACCGCTCACGGATACTCCAATGCCCGACCCAGCGCTCAGCATGACATCACCACTCGCTGACAGAAGAGATCCGTCCCGTCCAACAGAAGCTACTGCCATCGAAGCTTGTAGAGCCACAACTGCCGCCTCTTTACTGCGCTTAATCACCTCGTCTGGACCCAGCACAGCTCCAGGCAAAAGTGAAATCTTGTCCGTGTGCGATTTGTGCGGTGGCGGCACCACAGGTATCGCCTTTGTGGTCGTTGCAGGCGACAAAGTAGCTTTGTTTGGAACTAGTTCGCTGGCTTTTGTCGGGGTTGATGGAGCTGACGCAGCTGTCCGAGATGTCCTCGTCCCTAAATCGGTTAAACTCGGTGCAGCAGGCGCTGCATTCGCTCCAAATGATGTATCATTCGCTCCCACTCGGATCGGGGTAGGCGGTGGCGATGTCTTGTGTTTCATGCACTGAAATATAGCGTCAAACGAGAGTTTGATGGACTTCAAGTCGTCCAGACCTCCACCATTCGAGTACGCAACTACTTTTTTACCAGCTGCAGCATGATCGGCAGCTGCCTGCTGCTGCCTGTGTGCTACCATCAGACTGACCAAACAGGGAGGGCTTACCATAGACGGAGGTGGTAATCCAGATAGCGAACCACGCAGTGGAAACTTCACAAGACTCTCCTTTGCGTCAAGCCAATGCGTTCATCTAGCATTGCAGGATTAAGTTGTGCAGTAGCAACATTGGTCACACACATACTTTTTTGCGAAACGCCTGGCTTGCCATCTTTCAGTGTAGAAGCTCCACTCGTAGAGGTAGCAAGATGTTCAGAGACAATGTTTCCGTAGCGATCGTAACATTGGCGTGGTGATCGCTTTTTGCAGACAAACCGAGAAACTGCTGTGGTTGAAATGAAAACCAGTCCAATTGGGGCAATAAAGCTCAAAAAGTTTCTTAAGTATAATGTCATCATCCACGCTCCAGACGTCACGTGAGGAATCACACGAATACATGCTACTTTTTCGAATTCGTCCAGCTCCCGTCTTGGAGTTTTTGAAATTCTTCTGGGAACCTGCCTTTAAATAGGCTGAATCTCCAAACGCCATCCCCACTGCAGTGCCCACTCCAGGCAATGCAGACGCACTTATGTCGAAGAGGTTGCCCCACTCACAGCGACGCCCACACCACCACCTAAAACACCGCCAACAAGAGCAGGATCATCCCAATCAGCCAAATCAAGTGCATCCAAATTGGTGTCTCCCCAGAAATCATCGTCAGCAAACTCGGAAATATTTGGGACAGAAATTCCTTCCACGATATGTTATTCGGAACGTCATTTGCGTGTCGCATTTGCTCAAACCCGCTTCAGACGGTACTAAGTCCAGAGAATCTTAGAGTTGTGTGTAGACATAAAAATGTGTTTCCATGCCTTGCATACGCATCTGCATGAAGGATTTCTCAAGCGCACTTTCATTCCCTGGACCATCGTGTGTGCCAAGAATATTTTCTCGTGGAATCTCGACGTCCTCGAAACTGAGATTACCCGTGCTCGAAGCACGGATGCCTAGCTTATCTTCTTTCTTTCCAAGTGAAAATCCCGGAGCGTTGGTTGGCACAATGAAAGCACTCATACCCTTGTGTTTCAGGGATTTATCCGTCGTAGCGAATACAATTGCCTGATCCGCATCATGAGCATTGGTAATCCATGCTTTTGTCTCGTTCAGCACATATCCCTTGTCAGTAGCACGAGCTGTGGTTGATTCAAAATTGTAAAAGAGCTGCGAACCCGCATCACCGAGTTGCCACTGACGATTATCTTCTAAGCATGCTTCTGTTTCAAATGAGCGCTGGTCTACCGGTACTACTAAACTCGAACAGTCATTGACAAATTACGGTCTCTGCGTGGTAAGTGGTACGGGTTTTGAGAATTTCCGCAAATAGAATGTGCAAAATTAGTGTGACTTATTGTGGAATATTGAAAAAGAAAAATTAGTGTGGCCC
>MIQA02013173.1:0-11663 GCA_001887855.2 Sclerospora graminicola | reverse complement strand
CAGGACATCGATGAAGTTGTCCCTGAATCCCCCCTAGAAAATAGAGCACCAGAAGAGGAGGGAGACGAACATCACACCAAAGAAGGGGAGGTGATTGATCTGACTACGGAAGGTGAATCTGGGCAGTCCGATATGGATGTAGTAGAGGAGGCGGTAGCAGCTCCTCAGGGGGAAGTTAAATCAGTTTCGGGGGGTTTACCCCCAAAAAAGAATACATCAGAAGAACTGGCTATCGTACTTAGCCAAACGTTAAAAGATGCGGAACAGACCCGGCCACGCTTACAAACGTGGTTGGATTTAACGCAACAATTGTTTAAGGAAACAGCGATCTCCTTCAAGCAGTTGAGGGGAAATAACTCCCACGCGGGAGTTAAAAAGATTGAGCTGACGACTAATGATTTGGAAAGGTTAATTGATCTATTTGAATTACTGGTAGTCACTCACAACCTAAGCTGGAAAGTATGGGGCCAGAAAGCGCTGGATGCCTGTAGTCTTGCGCATAAATTGCACAAACCGCTAGACACCATTCTATCAAGAAAGATTGGAAGTTGTCAGGTTGAAGTAGCTGTAAAGGGTCAGAGTGTTCTTCAAGGATGGCTACATAAAGTCACAGGTAGTACAACAGGTGAAAAGTTCATACAAGACATACATGTTCAATCCCAAGGTGTACTCCCCAGAAGTAATTGACAAGTTGACACGGGTTTGTGAGAAAGATTGGATGGGCAAGGACAACAAAAAGTTTCGAAACGATAGTGACGAGGAGTGGCAAGTAGTCAAGGGGCTAGCTGAGAATACTATTTTATCTAGAACATTGCCTCAGTTCTTACGTCAGATAATGACTTCTAAGGATAGACTACGACTCATTTTGACCATACGAGTCCGTGTCGAAGGATGCTTGGTTATGGATATGAGAGGGGAAGCAACTATTAAGAAGGCCTTTCAAAGCACGAAAAGCCTTCAGGAGAGTATCTCGACATCGGCGACTGCGAGAGGAATGGACAATGGCCAACTATGGGAAATGTTGGCCAAGGTCAAGTCGATCACCTATAACCCTTCTGATCACTGCCTCTATTTATATTTTCTAACTAGGGAAATAGCAAAGAGGTATGTTAATGTATCAGTGCCATATCATAAGCAGGTACACAGTCTCAAGAACGTACATGGTAAGGAGAAACCCGATGAGCCGGTATGGTCAAGGAAGATTGCAGGGACGAGAGCCGGGTTGGGGTTCCAACCTGACTACGTGATAATTTTACGTAATGTCACCAGGAACATAGACATTATAAAATTACATGGATTTCTTCAATCGATAATCGAAGTGGATTTTAGATTCGAAGAGCTGGATTTGGGGGGACCTCTCTCAGCTACTTCATTGGATTGGGAAATTGTAGTGGATGCCAGTGGTTGTCCAAAGAAATTACGTCACATCTGGAGGCTTATTTGGTGTGAGACAGTGTTAACCTTGGAACATCCAGGAACACGGGGAAAGATACACTGCATTCGATGTGGGGAAGCTGGACACCAAGCACGAGGTTGCACCGTAACCCAAAAGAAATTACTCACAGATAATTGTATTTCGGTGTCGGTGGAAGATGTAGACCAAATTGAGTCACCAATCTTCGAAAGCATGGAGGCTCTAATTAAGGAAGTGCGGGAAAACTGCACAAAACATGACGAAGCACAGGACGTGCGACGGAAACAGGCACGGGGTGAAAACGTGGAATCAAGTAAGACGGCAACAGAAGTGATGCAATCACAGGAGGAGTCCAATAACAGCCGGGTAAACGGAAACAATGACACCACCACGGGCTCCGAAGAGGCGGTGGAAGGGAACAGTGAGCAGGCTAGCACGCAAAAAGATGAATGGATGACAGTGGTCCGAAAAGGTAAACGGCCTAGTCAAGAGCAACAGGGTCCTACTATAGGCACTAAAGTACAACCGGACGACACAACCAGGAGCACTGGAGGGTCAAATCCCTAAATTAAAGGGACTACACAGGAAAAGGAAAAATCATTGGAAACAAACAACCAACCCGAACCTGAACCCAAGGTGATGGGAGAATTACCGGTAAAAAAAATACAAGTTCAACCAGGGGAAACAAAAAAAGACACTCAGGAGAGACAAAAATCCAACACTGATTTATTGGTTTTGGAAGGTTAAGCAATCCAAGAAATAAAAAGCATCAATGAAGAAGTCACCAACATTGAAGGCCCTCTCCAACCATTTCATTGGGAAGATGCTGAGTCGACTAGCGGGAGAAAGAATCAACTTAAGGAGGCAATACTAGCTATGGGACTTCAACAAGTACAGACGCCTTCAACTGGAAACTGTCAAGCGTACAGTATTGTCCAGGCACTGTACAACACATCGTTAGAGGATAACCCTCAGATACTCGAACGGGCAACGGCAACACTAAAGTCTGGGTGCGTAGCGCGAGGGTTGATGGATTTTTCTGCTAAATTTCCAGCGGGAGTGCGTAAACAATCTTTGCGCAGCTTAGGCAGAGGATATGATAAAATATCGGCCTTTTTACTGACCGTCTCTTAGACGTTTGGATTGCGCGCGCACGAAGGTCGTGAACTGTGTCTGATCTTGCATGCAACGGTCTTGTTTGCCATCGCTGTCAGCTTGTTCTTCGCTCTCTTGCTCTCTATCGAGGTCTCATACCGTTAAGCGTATTTGAGACTTGTTCACGTCCCCTCCCTTCGTCTCCAATTGCCAATAAATCACCAACAACAGCGAGAGACGCTTCACAATTTGAAACGAACCCATCTTTCTGAATCCTACGTATTAGCTTCTTGGTTACCAGCGTCTAGCGTCGCTTTGATAAGATCAGACCCACGGCTTCCGCCGAAGGTGATCTGCAAGTCGCATGTCAAAACGCTACCGCTCTTGCGAAGGTCTGAATAACCTTAAACTGAGCCATAGACGTTTGTGTACCTTTCTGACGGACACTTGCTCCACACTCACGACAATGTTGAGATTTGTTTTAGTGCAAAAATATACATGTAGGATCGTACCGTCGGTTGAAATGCTGTGCTTTTCTGCAATTGCCGTGGAGATTTCGCTCCATTGTTTCCCTTTCTAACCCTTGCTGCGAGAACCTCCCCGCTGCTCGAGCACAAGCTCCAGGAGGTGTTTCTCCGCTGAGGTGCTCCAGAGGCACCGGACGTTGTCTTCGCACGTAGGCGTCATGTCTACCTATCTTTTATCGCAACTCGTTTTTCCTTTGTCATTCCGTTTCCCCAGGATTGTGACACATAAAGCACCAAAACCACTAATCTATGATAAAACGATTTATGTGCCTTAAATCACGTTAACATGGACGTGTGTTCGATGGCATAAAAAAAATCATTTAATTTCCAGAGATAAAGCGATTTATATCGAGTTCGAACACGGCCATAGACTCAATATACAGTAGAACCCATATTAGTTACGAAAAAAACGAACAAAAACACAGCCAGATGTTTTAGAGGAAGGATACAAAATAATTATTAATGACCTGTTTCTAAGTCCAGAAAATGAAATTCCTCGAGTATTAATAACAAAATGCCTTTAAACTAATACTTTCTAGGATTGGCAGCTATAGCTGTGCTCGCGGGTCTCAAGATTGTTCAGCTTCATGTATGCGTGAGATTGCTTGTTCCAAGAGCGACATCTCAACATTACCAGAACTTGATCGGAATGTCACTGCAGCCTAATGAATTGTCTTTCTGCTTCTTACTTGCCCACATTACCACTAACCGTTTCCGCAACCACCAACTCTGAGGCATGTTTTTCGTCTATCGTAGCCAGACATCCTTGGCGACGTGGCTCGCTGCGAACAAAAACGTAGTCGTGAAGCTGAGGCAGCGCGACACTTCCTCTTCTCTTCTAGCACGAGTCATGTGGCGTGCCTCGCGCATACACAATGTCTCATCATATATTGTCGTTTCGCCCCAGCGCACCGAGAAATGCGAGCGTCTCCGGTTGACATTCCGTACCCTCCCGGATTTGTATCAATATAGGCCCACAGATAAAACAGATTACAGTACTATCCTTGGTCAAGTAAGTAATGTAGAAAGAACCCTTTAAACAGTGTACATATGTGAGGAATAAAGGGTATCGCTCATTATTTCAGTGGTTACCTTTTCTTGTAGCGGTTTTTCCAGCTCTCGAAGCGGGTTTAGTAGGTAAAAAATGTTTAGCTAATTTTCCATCTCGTATATGCCACAGTCCGGCGATATAGTGCCTTGACACTCTTAGCGTCTATGACTAGCACCTTTCGATCTGATGCTAGAAAGCTCGTTCATCGGCCTGGACAGCTGTAAAGTACGCTTCACAAACGTTGGGTATTCACTCTCGATCGACTGGAGTTTTGCTTCGATAACATCGAGGGTAGCTATCTCTGATTCCTCAGAGTAAATCCATTCTTCAGCAGCGTCCAGCAGCCGTTTCAATTTTGCTAAAACATTTATCCCCGTGCTTTCCACTGCTTTTCGATGCCGTTGTAAAATATATCGTGCAAATGGATATGTAACGTTAAGTTCAGTTACGGAGTTACTCTGCTAAAATGAGCTAATTTTGCGTAATTTTTATCTTGCAAAAACATTAGGGGGTTTCAGAGTTAAATTTTTACCGAATAATATCCGATGTCATTTCTGCAGGAAATTACATGTTGAAAAACACCTCTAGAGATTATTTTCCGTGACGATTTTCTTGTTGAGCGGGAAATTACAGCTTTCCTGTACATACAGATATATTGAATTAGAAGGGTATATAATTTTTTTAATAGTATCGGTGACTCCAAGTCGAGCTTTGTGGATTCACAAGCAAGGCTGCGCTAACATTATTGTTGTTTCGTGTCAACTATGTGAGTGCTGGAGGGAAGACAAGCTCAAACGGTAGTGCAATAAAGCATAATCAGGATGCCTGTGTGTCTATCCTTGAAATTATCCGTGCCAACTCGGAGAGTATTGCATGTCTTGATGTGAAGAATCCTGTTGCAGAATAAGGCATGTCAATAGAACTAATTTATGCGGGAAGAACTTGAAGGAATTGCACGGATTAGTGAAGCACTTCAAATAGTCGATGGAGAGATTGAAAAGGCTGCTGTGCAGACGATTATGATAGTGTTCGTAGTGTTATATCCTTCCGCTATTGAGAAGCTCAAAATGCTACGTCAAATGTTGCGTGTGTATCACGCATGTCCGCTCGACTTTACCTCCGCGAGATATTTTGTCCTGGCATCAGTGCTTAAGCTTCCTGCGACGCCAGGTCCAGAAGAAATTTTGACTTTTATGCCTTTTATGGCAACTGAGATTGCTAAACACATAGAATTAAGTGGCCTGAATGTTAACGAAGCAACATGGACGTCGATAGTTGAAGAAACGGTGGAGCTCCTCATGCCGGTTGTGGTGAATGCTCACCAGAAAGAATTGACATCTGATACAGATTGTTATACTTAAACGAGGTGGATCAAAGTTGTGATAAACTGTCCGATGTCGCGATGCACCTTTTAAAAGCTTATCAGCTTCATCTTCTCTCAGAATCTATCGAGTTGATGTGAATGAAGACACTTCCGACACCCAGCGGATAGCCAACGACCCCAAAGCAATGGGTAAAGGAAAACTCAAGTTCGATAAGCCACGGTTCGCTATGAAGTTCTATCGTTGCTTTGTATCGGGATTTGGTTCAGAGTATTGTTGCGTTTCAGACGGAACAATCGTTTCTCCTTTCGTCTGCTGTCGTGGCGCGTCAAGCCAGTGTTCGTTCGTATAAAATTCCTCTGCTATCTGAAGTTCTTCCATGGTTTATAGCATGTTTGTGCCTCTTACGACGCCAAACATGGCTTGCCCGACCCATCCTCCCAGTGCTTGTAAAGCTTCTTGGAACATTAGATCACTTTTGCTCGGAATCGCCCATTGTTTCCAAGTCGGCACATCGCTTTCAACAGCTCGAAGCTTATCAGAAAGCGCGTTCAATCGAATCACAAGAAACTGAGCGCGAGGCAGCTCTTGAAAAAAAAGGACCAGAAGATCGAATCGCATACTTCAAAGCCACTGTACAATGTCTTTCATTAGCTATATACCGGTGAAAAGACCATTTTGAAGGTCAGGTTGGGTTTCAATTTGAAGTCACAAGCTCATTTACAATTATGGAACTAGGATGTTCAGTGAACCCCAACAGACATGGTGGACGACTCTCTTGTGAACATACTATTCGATTATGGGAGGATGGCTCGCGTCTGTTGATTGCTCAAGTTTCTGTCGGAGGTAATTCAAAGAAGGATGCGTTGGGATATGCGCTCGAGATGCTTCCGTTTCCGGTCCAAATAATCCAGGGTAAATTGTACCGATTAACGACGCAGGAGGTTGCTAATGGGGGAGATCCAAATGGAATACAAGACTGTCAAGCTCATGAAGGAGAAATTTGCGCTCCGTCGACGCCATTCAACAAGCTACAAACAACAAAAAGCAGTGATAGGCAGTAAGCTTTATAGCTTGAGCGAAGAGAGGCATACCTTATCGTCCGTTCAGTGGCACGAGAGGCAATTATGATTGCTGCTTGCACTTTGCCAAACTCGTGTTGTGGTAGTAAGTTCAAAATCGATACGAATAATTTTCTAAAGGTCTTGGCCATATATTTTTCTGTTATAGGCAGCTAATTTTCTCAACGAAACGAGCCGGATTTGAGTGTCATTTCCGATACGATATCCTTCTCTCAAAATCGCAAGGAAAGTCTGACACTGATACCCCCTATTAAGCAGGTCACTTCAGCATGCAGATTACGACACACTGTTTAATAGTTAACAGGTCCTTTTGTATCCGAAACATCTGGATGTGTATTTGTTCGTTTCTTCTAATTAATATGGGTTCTACTGTAAATTGGGGGTGAGTCTAATGTTTTGGGGTGATTATAAACGCGCCCCTTTACATATTGTAGACTTGTGAAGAAGAATTATGTAGAAGAGTGATGACGAAGAAAGCGCTGCGGAAGGAGATCAAGCATCGAGAACACGAAGAGCTGCATCAGGTCTAAAAGCTCAACTAGCAGGTGATATAATTATTACTATTGCTGCTATTCTATTGTGTTCTAGCGTCCTATCCACTTAAAGGACTGTCAGACTTAGCGTTTTTGAAAAGAAAGTGATCTTTGCGGCATTTCAAGCCGATAAATTTGGCTTTTTCGGATACAGAAAGCTTTTATCGGTCGTGCACAAATTTAACAACAGTCAAGAAGGAGCTTGTGCGTTTCCTGTCGAGGATTCCTCATCACCCATGGGAAAAACATTTTGTACATGTCCGATGCTAAGTAGCACCGAGTTTGCAAGCTTGAGCCTCAAAAAGATTGTGTACGCCAATGCAATAGACCAGATGAGGATTTACCAGAGTCTGGCCACTTTACAGTTCATGTAAATCCTTGCGCCAATATTCAAGTCATCTCGTCGATGCCATTTTGTGTGTGCCGTCAGCTGCTTCTGCTATTGTGAAGGAGAATACAAGCCCTCTTCCACCTACACCGTTGACATCGTTCGTGAATGATACCGAGTTTGGAAAGCGCAACCTTGTGCGTGCAGCGCTAGCTGGATATGATGGTAATCAGTCGGGTAGGGCCGTGTGACTAAGGGAAAGTTCACCTCTGTTTGTGTCACCTCGGTTAGAGGCTTCTAACCGAAGGGCCAACCAAGTTAAAGAAGACACACCGACCTTTCATAAAAAATGTGATATGAAAACAGTGTCATCCATGTCTGTGTGTTTGGGGTGAAAATTCCTGTATAATTTTATAACCGAGGATCTGTTGACTCAACCGACCTCTTTGAGGTCAGTTGAGCAACCGAGATGGTGACGATCATCTGACCAATCAGATGCCTCCATTTTTCAACCGAGCTGTTCCAGAACTGAGGTGAACTTTGCCCTAAACAAGATAGCGGAAAGTGTTCCACCAATACCATCGTCAGCACCATCGGAAGAGTCATGCAAAGGATGTGTGTGTGTGTGGAAAAATGAGCGTATCTAAATATACGAGGACGTCAGGAAGTGTGGCGAAACAAATTCACTACTTGATGCGGTGCACAGTGATTTGATGGGACCAATCGACGTAGCGTCTAAGGGTGGTGCTCGCTATATCGTTGTGTATGTATCGATGACTGGTCGCGTTATGCTCAAGTTTACCTGGTCAAGCTTAAGAGTGAGGTTTTCAAGAAGTTCAAGGAGTACAAGTCATTTATGGAGTCACAGCTGAATGCTCGGACCCGCTGCATTCGAAGCGAACACGGTGGAGAATACCGCAGTAAGTAATTTGCCAATTTCTGTGCAAAACATGGGATTTCACACCAAACTAGTGCACCAGCAAAATGGTTTTGCTGAAAGAACCAATCGCTATCTGGCTGAGATGGCGCGGTCGATGCTTTATTACCAGTATTTGCCAAAAGCATGGTGGGGTGAAGCAATTATTACAGCTTCTTATACTCAATCGTCTACCAAACACGGTGCGTCAGAGTACTATCCCGTATGAGTTGTAGGTGTGGAAGACCAAGCCGTCACTCACATACGCGTTTTTTGATCGCGTGGGTATGTGTATGTTGAATCCTCAAAGCGGAAGAAGTTAGATGCCAAGGCACACCGCATTTTGTTAGGCTATTCGGGAGGATCAAAGGCATACCGTATTTGGGATAGCGACTTACAAGTATTGGTGGTTTTAAGAACAGTTCAATTGGACGAGCGCCCACCGTATACATACAATTCGACTGTTATCTCTGAATTTACCAATACTCGGAGTTTGATGAAGATATTGATCACCAGACCAAGCAAGCAAATAACGAGGTCGAATACATGGAGGTGGACGGTATGGAAGATGCACCTAATAATGAACCTGATCACCAGATGGATCGGATGGATTCAATATATAACGTTGCGTTACGTTTAGCTACTCATAATATGCAGCCAGCTAAAATTATGTACCTATAATTCACAGATTATGCTCATATTGACCAAGGGGGAGAGAATCGACTTGCATCTAATGGTCATTTGGGCCGTCCCCTCCCCAATTGCAGTTGGTACCTCGATTTTCAATGATGGTTCTGTTTCGGCACCGACAACTCAGGATCGTGTTGCTCAATGGAGACCGCAACATGAAGATTTACCAAAAGGGCATTCATTTGATGACATTTCGAGCCAGACCCCAAACGCTTAAGACTCACCGATGGCCACGAAATCACTTTAAGTATAATGGAATTACCTCAGACGTACCGTGAAGCACATTCATCCCATAACGCAGCCAAAGGGAAGGCAGCAATCGAATGAGAACTTAGCTCTCACTCCACCAATCACACGTGAGATGCTGTGGTTCCTCAACATGGTGCTCAAATAATCGGCTGTAAATGGGTATTTGACGTCAAACGAGGTACCAAAAGGAATGTTGTTCGTTACAAAGCTCGATTAGTAGCCCAAGGTCTTCGTCAAGTTTATGGTATTAATTATTGGGAAAACAATTTTCCGGTTGCAAGCCTTGATTCGGTTCGCACTTTATTTGCTTTACGCTACGCTGTCAGTACGGCTACGTGATTCGCCAACTTGACGTTGAGACTGCTCTTCTTAATGGTACATTGAATGAGTTAGTGTTTATGCGTCCCCCAGAAGGAGCTCACCTGCCAGAAAATACTGTATACAAACTTCGACGAAGCGTGTACGGCCTTAAGCAAGCGGTTGCCGTATGGAAATAATCATATGCAAGGCGTTAATTTTGGTGGGTAGAGCGCAGAATGGGAAAGAAAGGGTATTATTCCAGGTGTGCTCCACATCGGCAGTTGATTTAGCCTGGAAACACTTCTCCACAAGGCGTATCTGAACGCGTAAATGGAATAGCTGAGTTTGAAGCAAGCGAAGGTGTATCTGAAGTCGGCTCTCAATATGAAGTTAATGATGATTGGTTGCCGTTCATCTATCGTGAGGCTGACCAGAGTGATGCTGAACGGGATAGGCCAGCAAAACAGGACATCTCCACCACGCTCCAATTAGACATCCTTCACCATTTTAATTTCCGCTCAGAAGGTGGACGTCATGGTATTGAACGAACCTACCTTAATTCAAAACTCATTCCCAGTAGAGAGGTCTCTATCACAGTGTGCAGAAGTAGTTTTTGGAAGCTGCTCTGTTTGTAAAACGTAGAAGGGTCGCCCAACCATCCAGGGGCAGTCACCTGGGAATATACAAGCGAACTATTCATTCCAAATCATTGCTATGGACCGCATACCGTCCCTACCCAGTCGCGAAATGGGTACAGAACGGCTGAGCTGGATCTATCTGTTTACTAGTCTTGTCATCGCCAAGGCAAGTTCTACCCGCATCGCACGCGGGTTGCTCAGCGTTATAAGGAATGTGTGATCTGACGTTTTAGGGATAGCGAAGTGAGCAGACATGACCGAGAACCTAAATTCATGGCAATAGTTTCAAATTTTTCAATTAGATCTTGAAGCAGAGTGTCACTATGTCATACCGGCCGCTAGCGAATGGTACGAACGCTGACACGGGCCATAAAGATGTATGCAGTGGATCTGACCAGCAAGATTGGGACGAATATGCCGAGACGTTGGCTTTAACATAAATGGGTCCTATGATTGAGTGAGGGTGGATACCCCTTTCTATCTAACGTATGGATAGGACTCAAGGTGCAATTTAGAGTCGATGATCCTGGTCGGCTGTACCAGAAGCCGTGATCATAACGCTCGCCGCTGGAGGATGAGAGTGCAGCGCCATTACCAGTTTGCCTGCGAGCAGACCAGCGATTGTCTTCGACACGCCATTCAAAAACGTGCTAACTGAAACAATGGCCACGTCAGCCAGCATTATACAAAGCAGAGATCTAGGGTTTGACTCACTTGGATAGTGTCAAGGAAGGGTATAACCGGAAGCTGGCTCAAATGTGGCTCGATCCGTTCAGAATGGCAGAGTTGATTTCAAACTGATCACGGCCGGTACCGGCCACATTGTCTTCCCGATAGCGCGTGCGTCGAAGTTGATGGTCCAGAATTTCAGAGATTGACCAAAACCCAAACGAACATAGCTGTGAGTTTGATAATTGGCGGACCGAAGGCAGCTGGAACCGATCACTTGACCAAATGAGTATGAAGTTAAAAATATCTTGGATGTCAGGTCGGTATATATGGGTAATTGGTTTGTTCCTTTTATAAATTGGTGCACCTTGATTATAATTGCTGATTTAATTCCTGATTGGGAAGTATTTACGAATATTTTTTAATATTATTAAATACTTATTAAAATTACAAATTATTTCTTCCATTTGACCTAAAACTTCTGGATATTTACGACCAGAATTTTTTCCAATCCAAAAATAAAATCCCGTAAAAATACCAAAAACAGCACCCATAGATAGAATAAAAGGAAGTAGGAGATAAAGGAAGAATAAAATGAGAAGTAGATTCTTAACGGCAGGTGTTTATTTAATTACACGTTGTTCTCCTATTTTTGAATATCCTGCATTGTTGGAATTGATACTGGAAGGATTATTTGAATGTTCTAATTTGTTGTTGACTACTTTTATATACTTTATTATTTACTAAAATGATTATTTCATGCGTAAAATATAGATACTCAAGAAAAAAACCATAAATTATTTTTTTAAATTTATTATAACCTAGTGGTACAAGTATTGCATTAGTTCC
>MIQA02013141.1:0-12432 GCA_001887855.2 Sclerospora graminicola | reverse complement strand
TTTTTATTTAATAAAAATTTATAAATATTTCTATAAATTGTAGAATCTTTTCGTTGTTCTGTAATTAAATTTAGAATTTGTTCATTTTTTTGAATAAATCCTTCTAAATTTATATATATTCCATTTTTTTCAAAAAAAGTTAAACCTGGTAAAATTAAATTCGAATTTTGTGCATCTTTGGTAAAATGATGTCCTTGATAAATAATAAAACTATTTTGTGGTATTTTTAATTTAGTTTGTAAATTAGTATTAAATAAATAATATAATTTTGAATTTTTTACTAAATTAGTTGATCTTGAAAAAGTGATTTCAAAAAAATTAATTAAAGTAGTTTGAGAGTTAAAAAAATTAATATTATTTTTAAAAATTGATAAATTTTTTAATTTTGATAAAAAAAAAAATCCATTTTTTTGATTTATAATATTTTGACCAATAATAATTAAAGGTTTTTTAGCTTTTTTTAAATCTTTACAAAATGAATGTTTTCCTAAAATAATATTTATTAAAGTTTGAAATGTTAATCCTAAATGTTTTATAGGGTAAGTAAAATTAGTTTTATTTCCTATATAAGCTATTTTAAAATTTCCTTTTTTTAAACGATTAATTAAATGAATATTTAAAATAGAACCTTCTTTACGTATATTACTATTAATTATTAAACAAAGATCTGATTCTTCAATCGATTTTAAAGTATTATTAAATAAAAAATTTGATGTTATATCAGAATTAATTTTAATATTTTGATTATTTAAAAAATTTTCATAATGAATATTTAAAATTCCTAATTTATTTAAAATTTTTTTTAATAAAAAAAGAGATTCTAAATCCGTTAAATTACCTATAATACTTTTAATATTAGAACTATCAATTGTTATTAATTTCTGATTGATTAAATTTAATGCCTGTAACCAAGAAATTTTATGAAATTTATTTTTGTTATCTTTTAATAAAGGATATTTTAACCTTTGATATTTTAAACTATCAAAACAATATCGTGTTTTATTAGATATCCATTCTTTATTAATATTAAAATTAGTTTTAGGTAAAATTCGTACAATTTCATTGTTAAAAATATCAATTTTAATATTTGAACCAATACTATCTAAAATATCAATACCTTCTTTTTTTTTTTAATTCCCAAGAACGCGCTTTAAAACTATAAGGTTTTGAAGTTAAAGCCCCTACTGGACATAAATCAACTAAATTACCTGAAAATTCAGAATTAAAAATTTTTGGATAATAAAAATTAATTTCTGTTTTATTACCACGACCTGTTGTTCCTAAATCATCAATGCCACAAATTTCATTTGCAAAACGAACACAACGAGTACAATGTATACATCGAGTCATAATAGTTTTAATAAAAGGACCACAATATTTATCTTCTACACTACGTTTATTAAAGAAAAATCGACTTCGATCTGAACCAAAAATCATCGTTTGATCTTGTAAATCACATTCAGAAGCTTGATCACAAATAGGACAATCCAATGGATGATTTATTAAAAGAAATTCTAATACACTTTCTCGAGCTTTTTGTACTAAAGGTGTATTTGTAAAAATTTTCATATTAGACATTAAAGGCATAGCACATGAAGCTATAGGTTTTGGTGAATTGTCGATTTCAACTAAACACATTCTACAGTTACCTGCAATTTGTAAATTTTCTTGAAAACAGAATTTAGGAATTTCAATTTTAAAATTATTACAAGCTTGTAATACTGTTAAATTTTTATTAACTTTTAATTTAATATTATTAATATATATTTCAATCATATATTTTACAAAACGTTATTAAAATATGAATTTATTTGCACTAAAAGAATATATTTTAAGTATAAAATATATTCTTTAAGAATTATCAAAGAAGGGATTTGAACCCTTAATGCTTTTATAAGCTTTACATTCTAAGTGTAACGTGTTTACCAATTTCACCACTTTGATAATGTATACCTACTATTGGATTTGAACCAATAACCCGTAAATGGGAACAGATTTTAAATCTATCGTGTTTACCAATTTCACCAAGTAGGCTTTATTTTTTAAAATAAATGAAAAAAAATAAAATAATAACCTATTTCCAATTACATTTTTTTGAATTAAAATATAATTTTTTTGTACTTTTAATTTCTTTTTTTTATCTTTTTATAATTTCATATTATTTTTCTGATCAATTAATATATTTATTAGTTAATAATTTACTTAATAAAAATATGTTAAAATATTTTATTTTTACAAATATTACTGAAATTTTTATTACTAATATTCTTATAGCAACTTTTATATCTTTTTTTATAATAATTCAATTAACTATTTTATTAATTTGGTTTTTTTTAGCAAAAGGTTTATATAAATTTGAAAATTTTATATTTTTTAAATTTTATATTTTATATTTACTTTTTAATTTATTTATAATACAATTAGTTTTTCTAAATATTATTCCTAATATTTGGAATTTTTTATTAAATTTAAATTTTTCAAATTTATATTTGTTAACTATTTATTTTGAACCAAAAATTAATAATTATTTTAATTTTATTTTTTATTTATTTATTTATATATTTATAATATTTATTTATTTATTTTTTCTTTTTTTTTTAATTATTAATGAATTTTTTCATATTAAAACAATTATTAATTTTAGAAAATTTTTTTATTTAAAAATACTTTTATTAAGCACTTTAATTACACCTCCAGATATAATAAACTTTTTATACATTTATTTAATATTTATATTAATTTTTGAAATATTTATATATATTTTAATATATTTAAATAAATATAAATTAAATAATTTTTTTAATAAAATTTAATTTAAAATTTTTATTTATTTTGGGTTTAGTTTTTTTTAATTGAAAAATTTTTAAATTTATTTGATAATTTTTTAAATACTTAATAGATGTTATTTTTAAAGAAGATCCATTTGTCAAGATAATTTTATTTTTATAGGTAAAAAATTTTTTATTTTTATGCATATATTATATATTATAATTTAACTTTTGGCTAGATAACATAAAGGTAATGTAAAGGACTGCAAATCCTTGAATGACGGTTCGAATCCGTCTCTAGCTTTTTAAAGGATAGAGTGGGATTCGAACCCACGGTATTATTATATACTTCAGTTTTCAAGACTGACACCTTAAACCACTCGATCATCTATCCATGATAAAAATTTAACGTCTCTTTTTTTTTTTTAATTTACAACCATTAAAAGGTTTTGTTGTTTTATCAAAAATATATTTTACTTTTACTTGTTTTCTATTTAATTTTTTTAAAATATTATATCTACCTAAACCTGTACCATGTAAATAAATTTTTAATTTTTTTATATTTTTTAAATATAAATATTTATTAATTTTATAAACAATTAATTGAACATTATATGGTGTATTTTTTTTAAATCTTGTTTTTTTTAATGATTTTGTAGACCATTGTTGTAAAAGATTTCCATTATATTTTGTTAAACTAATAATAGTATTTTTAAAATTTGCAATAACATGTAAATTAGCTAAAATTAATGGATTTTTTTTTTTAATTTTATTTTTTTTTTTATATTTATTTTTAAAATTATATTTAAATTTATTTTTATTCATAGAATAATTAATTTTATTTTTTTTTCTTAATTAATTTTTTTTTATTTTTAAATGAACGTTTATTCCGTGAAAAACGTTTTTGAATAAAAATATTTTGTAATTTTTTTGAAGTTCGAGCATTTGTATGTGTACGTTGTCCTCTAACAGGTAATCCTTGACTTCGTCTAACCCCTCTATTACTTTTAATTTCTAATAATTCATTTAATCTTTCAGTTTTTGATTTTTTTAAAAGATGCTCAATTTTTAAATTTTTATTAATATAAGTAATAAGTCGGTTTACGTGGTTGTTTTTAAGTTTATTAAGGGTGATTTGAGGATTAATTCCAATATTTTTACAAATTTTTTTTGCTTGAAATTTATTGATTCCGTATAATATAGTTAATGCATATAAAATATTTTTTGAATCAGAAATTATTTTATTAAAAATATATAACATAATAGATTTTATCTATATACCATACAAAATGATAGAAAAAAAAATAAATCCCATAACACCATCACAACGTCAAACATTTTTATTAAAAAAAAATAATTTAACTCAAACTTTTAAAATCAAATCATTAACAAAAGGTTTTCAACGTGCAAATGGTAAAAATAATCAAGGTAAAATAACTATAAAACATCGAGGTGGTGGACATAAACGTTTATATCGAATCATTAATTTCAATAGATCAAAAAATATTGAAGGTTATGTAATTAAAATTTTATATGATCCTAATCGTTCTGCAAATATTGCTTATATTAAAAATAATTTTCAATCTTATTTAATTTTAGCACCCGAAGGATTAAAGATTAATCAATATATTAAAAGTTCATTAGATGCTGATTTAAAAATAGGTAATGCTTTACCTTTACAAAATATTCCTATTGGAAGTTTAATACATAATATTAGTTTATATCCCCAATCAAAAGGGAAATTAATAAGAAGTGCTGGTACTTCTGCACAATTAATTCAGAAAATTGATAATAAATATGCTCGAATTAGATTAAATTCGGGTGAATTAAAATTAATTTTATTAACTTGTTATGCTACATTAGGGACCGTGTCTAATATTAATCATAAAAAAATTAAATTAGGAAAAGCTGGTCGTTCCCGTTGGTTAAATAAACGACCTGTTGTAAGAGGGGTTGCTAAAAATCCAGTAGACCATCCTCATGGTGGTGGTGAAGGAAAAACAAGTGGTGGACGACCTTCTGTAACACCTCAAGGTAAAATAACAAAAGGGAAACCTACACGTAAAAAAAAAAAAATTAATTATTCAATAAAATATGTCAAGAAGTAAATATAAAGGTCCATTTTTCAAAGTTAATTTTTTAAAAAAAAAAAAATGGATGAAAATAACTAATAAAAATTTAACTATATTACCGGAATATGTTAATTATTCTGTAAGTGTTTACAATGGAAAAATTTTTATTAATTTAAAAATAAATGATAAAATGATTGGTTTTAAATTTGGTGAATTTATTAATACACGTAAAAAACATATATATAAAAAAAAAAAAATAAATTATGGGTCAAAAAAGTATACCAGTTAGTTTAAGATTAAATAAAAAAAAGAATTGGAATTCGAAATGGATTGTTGCTAATAATGAGTATTCCGGTTTATTACATTTTGATTTAGAAATAAAAAAATATTTTCAAAATATTTTTAATTATAAAAATTTAAAATTAATTGATATTAAAATTATAAAAATATCAAATAATATAAATATATATATTTATATTCAAAAAAATGCAAAAAAATATTATAAATTATCTTTTAATAAAATAATACATCATTTCAATTTATATTATCCAAATAATAATATAAAAATATTTATTAAAAATATTTATTTTTTTGAATTTATTAATTTAAGACAACATTTAAAAAAGATTTTTATTCGAATAAAAAAAAATAATCGAATTAATAAAAATATCAAAAAAATGATTTATAATTTTAGTTATGCACTTTATACTAAAAATATTAATATAATAACATTTTATATTAAACAAACATTAGAACGAAAAAAAACACATAAAAAATTTATAAATAATATTAATAATATGCTTAATGAATTTTTTAAAATATTTTCTAATTTTGTTGGATATCGTTTACAATTTAAAGGTCGTTTAAATAAATCAAAACGTAAAAAAAAACTAATGTTTCAAAAAGGTAAAATTCCTTTAAATACATTAAAATATAATATAAAATATCATTTTAATGAATTTAAAACACCATCAGGTATTTGTAGTATTAAATTATGGATTTTTTTTAAACCCTTAAAAAAGACAATTAATTTTAAATTAAAAAAACAAATATTTTTACAGAAAAGAAAAAAATTTTTTAATTATGCTATTCCCAAAAAAAACTAAGTATAAAAAACAATTTAAAGGTAAAGTTATAGGTAAAACAATAAAAGGTAGTAAAATTATTTACGGTAAATATGCAATTAAAGTATCAGAAGAATCCCGTTTAACTTCAAAACAAATTGAAGCAACACGTAAAATAATCATTCGAAAAATGAAAAAATTAGGATTTCTTTGGATCCGAATTTTTCCGGATATACCTATAACAACAAAACCTACAGAAAATCGTATGGGTAAAGGAAAAGGAAATGTTTCATTTTGGGTTGCTAAAGTTAAAAAAGGTCAAATTTTATATGAGATTAGTGGTATTTCGTTAGAAAATGCAAAAAAAGTTCTTAAAGCAGGATCTAATAAATTGCCTGTTAAAACAAAATTTATTTATAAATAATAAGGCTTATAGTTTAATTGGTTAGAGCATACCGCTCATAACGGTATAGTTGTAGGTTCAAATCCTACTAAGCCTAATTAATAATTTTAAATGAAGAAATTAAAAAAACAAAAACTTAATAATTTATTAAAATATTCACAATTTTTAAAAAATAATTATTTAAAAAATAATAAATTTAAATTAAAAAATATTTTATTTAATGATCAAATTTTATATAAAAATCCAATTTTAGAAGCATCTATAATTGAATTCAATAATTATGAAAATATTTATTTACCATTTACTTTGATAAAAATAAGTGAAATTTCAACAATAGATTTAAAATATAAAAATATTTTATTATTTAATTATGATTTAACTTATAATATATTAAAACAATTTAATAAAATAATGTTTCCATATGCTATAAATCCTAAAAATACTTCAATTAAAGGTCGTGTATTAGGTGGAACTCGAAGAAATAAAAAAATACTTATTTCTATTTTAGGTTATATTTTTACAATGAAACCTAAAAAATTACATATTGCGTTGGATTTTCGAAAAAGATTTTATTTTAATAAATATAATAAAAAAGGACTTTATAAAAAAAAAATTAATGCAACACAATTAATTAATTGTTATAAATTTAAATATTTAAATTTTAAAATTAATAATACATTTAATAAAAAAACTAATAATTTCAAAAAAAAACAATTATCAAGACTTTCTTATGTTCGATTTATTTTAAAATTTTTAAAAATTAAAAAAAGAAGAAAAAATAAACATTTTTTCAAGAAAAAACAAGTGTTCTTTCAAAGAAAAAATATGTTGAAAAAAAAGAAATAATATTAAATTATGCCACAATTTGATCAATTTTCATTTTTAGATCAAGTTTCTTGTTTTTTGGTTTTTTTCTTTTTTTTTTATATTATTCTTACTTATTTTTTTTTACCTCAAATTTGTTATAATTTGAAATTTAGAAAAAAAAAATTAATTTTTGATAATAAAAAAAAAAATCAAATTAATTTTGAAAAAAAGAATTTTTTTTTTTTTTTTAATAATTTTTATACAACTTTTTGTTCTACTTTTGAATTATCTATTTCCAAAAAATTATCAATACATAAAAAAAAAGAAAAAACCAAAAAACAAGAAACTCCGATTATTCATAATTTATTAAAACAAAAAATTAATTTTTTTTTGAATCAAAGATTTTTATTATTTAAAAAAATTTTTATTTTAAATTAATTTTTAAATAAATGTATAGCTCAGTTGGTAGAGCACTGGACTTTTAATCCAATGGTCTTGGGTTCGAATCCCAATACATTTATTGGGGATATATTTCAATAGGTAGAAAATATGTTTTGCAAATATAAGGTTATCGGTTCGAATCCGATTATCTCCATATTGATTTTAATTATATAATTTTATGCAAAAAAAAAAAAAAAAAATATTAAACAGCGTTATTTATTTAAAAATTTTGAAAAAAATAGATTAACATTAAAAATTCTTTCAAAAAATTTAAATATTAAAAAAGATTTACGATGGAAATTACAACAAAAATGGTTTTTTTTTCATCAAAATTCTTCTATTACTCGAATTAAAAATTTATGTATTTTAACTGGACGTTCTAAAAGTATTTATCGTTTATTTAAAATTTCAAGAATTCAATTACGTAAATTAGCCTCAAAAGGTTTATTACCCGGTGTTTCAAAATATAGTTGGTAAATTTTATTATGATGATTGTAACAGATACTCTTTCAAATTTATTTTCACAAATAAAAAATGGTTATTTAGCCAAAAAGTCAAAAATTATACAAAACAAATCAAAACAAAGTATAAATATTCTAAATATTTTAACTCATGAAGGATTTATAAAAAGTTATAAAATAAATTCCAAAAATAAATTAAATATATATTTAAAATATAAAAAAAATAAAGCAGTTGTAACACATATCAAACGTTTATCAAAACCTGGAAAACGTTTATATATAACTAATAAAGATTTATATAAAAAAAAAACAGGTTTTTATCTTATTTCAACATCTTTAGGTATTTTAACTGATTTACAGGCTAAAAAATTAAATGTTGGTGGTGAATTAATTTGTCAAATTTTTTAAAATTATGATTCAAATATTAAAAACAGATGTGAAATTAAAAAATAAAATTTTTTTTAAAAGTTCGTTAATAAATATTCAACTTTTTTTTATAGATCAAAGTTTTATTTTTCCAAATAATATAAAAATTTTTAATAAAAATGAAATAATTTTTTTTGAAACATCTTTAGGATTATTATCATTATCATTAATGAATAATATATATTGTTTTATTAAAAAAAATAAATTATTAATTAATTATAATATAATTAAAAATAAAAAAAGTATTTTAAATTTATATAATAAATTAATTAAAATAAAAATAAAAGGTGTTTTACGTGGTTTTAAAATTAGTTTATTTTTAAAAGGTATAGGTTTTAAAGCTTTTATTAAAAATAATAATTTAATTTTAAAATTAGGATTTAGTCATGATATTATTATATCAATTCCTTCTAATATCAAAATTATTAATCAATCAAATATGTTAATTTTTAGTAGTATTGATTATATATTTTTAAACCAATTTGTTTATTATATTAAAAATCATAAACAACCTGAACCTTATAAAGGGAAAGGTTTATTATTAAAAAATGAAAAATTTTTTCAAAAAGAAGGAAAAAAAAGTAAAAAATAATTAAATATGATAAAAAAAAAAAAAAATAATAACATTTTATTAAATTTATTATTTAAATCAAAAAACATGTATGGAGATTTATTAATTTATACAAATAAAGAAATATTACCATTTATTTATGGTAATAGATATGATCATACTATAATTAATTTAAAAAATGTTTCTTTTTTTTTAAAACGTATTTTTAAATTAATAAAATATACAATAAAAAAAAAAGAAAAAATTTTAATAATTGGTAATTCAAATGAAATTAAATTTTTATTTACAACCGCATTTAAAAAAAAACATTCTAATATTATTTTTTTTACTAATGACTGGATAAATGGATTAATTACTAATAAAATTAGAAATACAACATTTAATAAAATAATTCATTATTTAATTAAAGAACATGAAATCAAATTAATTTTAATAATTAAAAGTTCAGTTAAGGATACTTTTTTAAATCAAGAAATTTCAACTTTAAAAATTCCAATAATTTCATTAATTAATACAAGTCAAACTATGAAAAATATTAATTATCCTATTGTAACAAATTCAAAAAATATTCAATCAATATATATTTTAATGTATTTATTACGTAAAATGTTTTAATAAATAATATGAATAAATTAAAACCAAGAAATAAAATATGTTTTCAAAATAATAAAAACATTCATATAAATTTAAAATTATTAAAATTAAGATCAAAAAAATGGAATATATTTAAAAGAAAATTACGATATAAAAAAGAAATTAAACCTGAAAAACGTAAAAAATTTTTTCAAAAAAGATTATTTGAAAAACAACAATTTAGAAATTTTTATGGATGTATTCATGAATATCAATTAAAAAATATATTTAAAAAATTATCAAAAAAAGATAATAAAATAAATATATTTCAAAAATTTATTATAATGTTAGAAAGTCGTTTAGATATTAATTTAGTAAGATTAAAATTAGTAAAAACTATTTTTCAAGCAAAACAATTAATTAATCATAAAAAAGTTCAAATTAATAATAAAATTATAAGTAAACCTAATTTTATATTAAAAAAGGGGGATATCGTTTTTATTATAAAAAATTATAAATATGCAAAAAAAAAAAAAAAATTATGACCAAAAAAAATTTATTAATAAAAATTATGACCAAAAAAAATTTATTAATAAAAATTATGACCAAAAAAAATTTATTAATAAAAATTATGACCAAAAAAAATTTATTAATACATTATGACCAAAAAAAATTTATTAATAAAAATTATGACCAAAAAAAATTTATTAATAAAAATTATGACCAAAAAAAATTTATTAATAAAAATTATGACCAAAAAAAATTTATTAATAAAAATTTTAAAATTAATAAACCTTATTTTAATAAAAAAAAAAAAAAATATTATTTTCGAAAGAAAAAAGATATTTATTATTTTTTAGGTGAAAAAAGACCAAAAAAACCCTTAACAACTGAATATTTATATAGAAATAAAAAAATAAAAAAAGGTATTTTTTTTAAAGAACCTACTTTTAAAGCAATTTTATATCCTTTTCATTTAAATTTAAAATTAATTAATGAATATTTAAAAAAAAAATAAAAATTCAATTTATTTCAATGGTTTAAGTATAAATAAATAGTAATAATAAAAGCATTAAATGAATGCCTTGGCATTAATTTTATTTTTAGGACGTAAAAAATGCGAAAAGCTATATTAAATAATATATTATTTCGAAATATAGATTTCCTAAAGAAAACTTTTTCTTTGTGAAAATTTTAAAAATAGTGAATTGAAATATCTAAGTAACTATTAAAAAAATCAAACGAGATTCTGTAAGTAATGACGAATGAAAATGGAAATTAGGTTTATAAAAATCAATTAAATTATTTGAAAAATTTTGAAAAATTTACTAAAAAAGGTGAAAGTCCTGTAGAATAATTTTTTTTTATAATAGTAAAAAGAGGTATGTGTAATCTTTTTTGAATATTGGGGAACCACCCTCAAAACCTTTTAAAAATTAATGATCGATAGTGAACAAGTACTGTAAAGGAAAGGTGAAAAAAAACTTTTGAGTTTGAAATAATTCTGAAATTTAATGTTAATAATCAATTGGAACTTTTAAAAAAAGTGACAGTGTACCTTTTGCATAATGGGCCAGCAAGTTTATTGTTATAGCAAGCTTAATTTAATAAAGTAGGCGTAGATAAATCAAGTTTTAAAAAGCTGTAAGTTATATAAATAAGACCCGAAACTGAGTGATCTAATTATGAACAGATTGAAAAATAGGTAAAACTATTTGAAGGATCGAACTCACATATGTGGCAAAATATGGAGATGATTTGTGATTAGGAGTGAAAGGCTAATCAAACTCAGAGATAGCTGGTTTTCCGCGAAATCTATTGAAGTAGAGCATTTAAAATCTTTTTTTGGGGTAGAGCACTCATTGAGCTAAGGGGCTTAAAAACTTACTAAATTCTTGGAAACTCCGAATACAAAAAAACGTTATTTAAATAGACAGACATTAGGCGCTAAGGTCTTTTGTCAAGAGGGAAACAGCCCAGATTGATCGCTAAGGTCTCTAAATAATATTCTAAGTGAAAAAGGAAGTAAAAAAATAATGACAACCAGTAGGTAGGCTTGGAAGCAGCCATCCTTTAAAGAAAGCGTAATAGCTCATTGGTCTAGTTTTTTTGCGCCTAAAATGTATCGAGACTTAAGAAATTTACCGAAGCGGCAAGTTTTATGAAAAAATAAAACGGTAGCGGAACATTCTGTAAATTAATAAAGATATATTGTGAAATATATTGAAGATATCAGAAAAGAAAATGCTGGCATTAGTAACAAAAAATAATGACTATTAATCATTATCACCGTAAATCCAAGGGTTTCTATGTTAAAATGAATTCTATAGAGTGAAACGGCCCCTAAGAAAGATTTGACGAAAGCAAATTTTGATGGGATAATTTTTAAATTAAATTTTTTAAAAAAAGTGACAAAAATTTTAAATTTTTCAGGAAATAGCTTTTTTAATTAAAAACCGTACCCTAAACCGACACAGGTGGATAGGTCGAGTAGACTAAGGTGAATGAGAGAACTATGTTGAAGGAACTCGGCAAAATGACTTTGTAACTTCGGGATAAAAAGTACCTAATTTAACTAATTAGGTGGCACAGAATAGGGGGTTGCGACTGTTTAATAAAAACTTAGGACTCTGCTAAATGGTAACATGATGTATAGGGTCTGACACCTGCCCGGTGCTGGAAGATTAAAAGGAAATGTTTACGCATTGAATGGAAGTCCCAGTAAACGGCGGCCGTAACTCTGACGGTCCTAAGGTAGCGAAATTCCTTGTCGGGTAAGTTCCGACCTGCATGAATGGTGTAACGACATCCCCGCTGTCTCCAACATTGACTCAGTGAATTTGGAA
>MIQA02013138.1:0-13516 GCA_001887855.2 Sclerospora graminicola | reverse complement strand
ACGAGGACCAAGCCCGAGGATGGCTGAGCAAGACGAAGTCGGCATTTCTCAGAGACCGGACGTCGGACTATGAGAAATGCCTGATCTTCGGGGATTTGATGAAGGGACCAGCGAAACACTGGATCCAACAGCTCAGCCGGGAAACCCGAGGAAATTGGAGGGGACTGGCCGGTGCGTTCGAGGAACAATACTGCGGAGCTGGAATGTCAGCGGCGCGACAATATTTCCACACCAAGAAGCGAGCGGATGAGACCCCCCTGGAGTATCTCCATCGCTTAAATGTCGCTGGCATGAGGGCGGATATCCCCGTTAAAGAAGATGCCAGCCGGTCGGAAGCCGCCCGTGAACATGTGGAACATTTCATCAGCACGTTGGACGATCGGGAGCTGGCAGACCAGCTGGCGTTACTGCGGTTGAAGAATACCACGGAGCTGGAATTGACGTTGCGCACGTACCTAAGAGCGAAGAAGCGAGGCCTCAAGGCGGCAGTTGGAACCGGCCGTTTCAAGTCCCGATTCAACGCGGAACAAGGAGGCCGGCCGCCATCTACCAGGACGGCCCGAGCCGTCCGCATGGTCGCCCGAGAGTCAGACGCGACCAGCTCGGAAGAGGAGTATCAGTGATCTGGGGGCGAGTCTGAGGAGGAACAGTATCGGTACCTTTTCTCGGCAGAAGCCAGTCAGCCGTCCAGGCTGCCAGCCGGGTCCGGTCAGTCGAAGAGTTTTCCGGCTCGAACTGACCAGGATTACCCCAGGCGCAAGTGCACCCACTGTGGGTCCATCAAGCATGACGACCGGAGCTGTTGGAAGCGGCTGACGTGCAAGAAGTGCGAGAGGAAGGGACACCCGGCGGAACACTGCCTGTTCACGTGTAAGACTTGCGGGGAGGTGCATGAGGCGGGACTGTGCCCAATTGAAGAATTCTACAACCAGATGAAGAAGTGGTACGTCCCGACCAAGCATGCTGGAATGCTGCCGCCCGGAGTGGAAAAGATGTTAAACTAGATCGCTCGCCAGGTTGGAATCTGGTTCGAGCCGAGCGGTCTAGTGTTAGTATCTATGCATATGTCGGTAAAGAGGATAATCAAGAAGCAAAGCAAAGGATAACCGACAATACATGTAAGTTTGACGATTACGTCATCCGGTCCCCGGCCGGCACGGCTGACCCCTTCCTGGTGAGCAGTATACGGACGGATGAGTATTCCCGGTCTGAAGTGCGAATGGAATTAAACCTGTTACCTGGCGAGTCGCGAGGTTATTGGAAGTATCACTCGCCGGATAAATGGTTCAAGCAGGCCAAGGCGGATGGAAAAATCAATAACCAGAAAGCTACCATGCTGTTCGACTCTGGCGCAGAAGTGTCTATCGTGGACACCACCTTTGCTCGTAAGGTGGGGTGTGAGATAGACGAGACGAAGCGGCAGGAATGTATCGGCATTGGAGAAAGTTCATACATGACCCAAGGAAGGACAAGAGTCAAGATTACGTTAGCTGGGTCTTTGGTATATTACTTTACCGCCTGGGTAGGCAAGCTGGCCGGGCAGGATGCAATTTTGGGCATGGACTTTATGGTCCCGGCCGGCATACGGCTGGACTTATCGCATGGAACATTGACGTTGCCGGACGAGGTACAGATCCAGCTGGCCGGCCGGCGGCCCTTATATGGCGCCCACGTCCAGTTCCTCAAGCTAGGTCAGTTTGTAACGGTGCCAGTGGGAAAAGCGGTGGAAGTAATGTTACGACCACACGACCGGCGGAGTAAGTTATGGCTGACAAGGGGCGAGTGCTGGGTACCCTCGTTTGTTAAAGGGGGTGGTCATCTTAACTCTATAAGCGTGACCAACATCTCTGAAAAGCCCCTCACCTTGCATGAAGATGTGATTATTGGAATGTGGCTGGCCGAGGACAAAGTACCCCGCCGGCCGGGCTATGTCACTATTGGCTCAAGACGCTATATCGAGTGGCAAAACCTGGCTTTTCAGGCAACCACCGATCTGGTCAGCGAAGAGGAAGAATTAGAAGAGGACCAGACTCCGATGGTGGATAAACCCGAGTACCGGACCCCTTCTAAAATATTGACGCGGAGCCGGCCGTCGCCGGATCCGGCTGAATGTATTGGCCGAAGCTACGCCCCGATCGCGGAACTGGTTTTGCCCACTCAGAGGAAGACGGACGAACGACAGGGTCGGGAGAAAGGACCAAGCAGAGTTGCATATGCGGTCAACCCCGATGACAGTTGGTTTGACGACCGAAGTGAAGGCGGATCGGCCCAGCCGGCCGAGCAGAATTCGGAAATAGCCGAAGGCGGATCGGCCCAGCCGGCCGAGCAGAATTCGGAAATAGCCGAAGGCGGATCGGCCCAGCCGGCCGAGCAGAATTCGGAAATAGCCGAAGGCGGATCGGCCCAGCCGGCCGATCAAGATCCCGAAGCAGCCGAAGCCGACCAAGTCTGCATTCATGAAGGGGGCGAGCTATATGTTGAAGGCATGGAAGATCAGATGGCGGTGCTACCTGAGGTAACCCCCTGCCCCCCAGCAGTCACTATCGACGATCTACAAGTGGGAGACCCGGATGTGAACACCCCGGAAGAGATCGGCAGATTGAAGGATATTATATGGAAAAGACGACATCTGCTGATCGGACCAGGGAACGCACTTCCTCCGGCCGCCCATGGGGCGGTATGTGATATTGATGTGGGAGGCGCCAAGCCGGTCGCACAGAGATGCCGAAGAGTCGCCCCCCAGTATCGGGAAAAGCTGTCAGAGCTTATCAAGGGTTTGCTGGCCACCAAGATAATTCAGCCGTCCACCTCGCCATGGGCTTCGCCCATTGTAATTATTATTAAGAAGAATGGGGTGGATATAAGGTTGTGCATCGATTACCGGCTGGTGAACCGGCTGACTAAGCTGATGATTTATCCGATGCCGCTGATAAACGACCTGCTGGAGGACTTGGATAAAGTTTTGTGGTATTGCTCATTGGACATGGCCAGTGGATTCTGGGTGGTCTCTATGACCGATCGGGCACGGGAGATCTCTGCATTCGTGACGCCTTTCGGGTTGTTCGAGTGGAACCGGATGCCGTTCGGTCTGAAGAATGCCCCGCAGATTTATCAACGGTTGATAGATAACGCGCTGTACGGACACTTCAAGATCAAGGCGGATCAAGATCCGGCTCTGGTCGGGGATGTGTTCGCCGAAGGCGACCCGGACCCCGACCCAAAACCTTCAGTTTTGGGGCGGCGGTCTTACATTGATGACATTCTCGTTACGGCAACTACCTGGGATTTACTGTGTGACAAAGTGGAGAAGTTGATGATTACGTGTGAAAAGTGGAATCTTTCGATTAGTGTGGTTAAGAGTTTCTGGGGAAAGACTAAGGTGACCTATTTGGGTCATCAGGTTTCGATTGCCGGATTGGAGGCTAATCCGAAGGATTTGGAGTCCTTGAGTAATCTGCCTTTCCCGCGATCCCTAAAGGCTATGCAATCCTTTTTGGGCAGCCTGAATTATTACAGTCGGTTCATCGAGGATTTTGCAGTCTATGCGGCGGTCTTGTATGAGTTGCGGGAGGTGGATTACCATAAGCTGAGAGAGCAGGATAGGCAAGCGGAGACGCAAGCCGGGCCGGCAATATCAGCCAATGAGAAGGCGCCCTTTTCGGTTATTTCAGCCAATGAGAAGGCGCCCTTTTCCGCCCAGACAAGCGGCCGGCCGCCGGACCCCGGCGCGGCCGGCCCGGACGACCACATGACCCGAGCGATGGTGGCCTTTGGTATGTTAAAAGCGAAGATGGCGACCACACCGGTCCTGAAACATTTCGATGTTAATAAGACTCCGGTGGTCATCATCTACGCTAACAAGTGGGCCATCTCGGCCGCTCTCGTGCAAGATCATGACGGAGTGTACTGTCCCGTGACCTTCACCAGCCGGACCCTGAAAGTTAATGAAGTCAATTACGGATTGGTGGATAAAGAAGTTTTGGCTCTATTGCGGATCTTGGATGTGTGTTATACTATGCTGGTGTCTCGACCTATCAAAGTACTATCTAGACGGTCGACCCTATCATGGCTCCTGACGGCGAATGGAATTGACGGCCGGCTGGGGAGATGGGCGGCTCTGCTGTCTCAGTGGTCCCTCGAAGTGATTAAGTGTACTAAAGGGGAAGAGGAAATACTGGGCACACTGGCTGCCAGCATTACCCCCAGGGCAGAAGTGGAGGAAGCACTGATAGCGATCGCACCTCGGAAGCAGCCTCGACAAACTATCGTATTACCGCCGCCAACAGTGGGACCCACGGAGGAACTAATGGTTTTGAGTTTCGATGGGTCGGCGAGTGTAAAGAAAGGGGTCGGGGCCTATAGTGCCATTGTGTGGAAGCTGCCCGAATGGAAAGTGGTCGCGGCCGCCTCGGATTTCACGCCTGGCATCACGGTGAACGAAGCGGAGTATAGAGGACTGTTGCTTTGCCTAGATCTGTTGGCTGGCCGGACACAGGGGCGGATCATCATATGTGGTGATTCCAACCTAGTGATCCGGCAAATCACAGGAGAGATAGATTGTAAGGCGCCACGGCTGAGACTGCTGAACGATCGGGTCATGTCCGCCCTGCGGAAATGGCCGGAACATGAACTGTTACATGTCAAACGAGAGTGGAACAACAGCGCAGACCATCTGGCCACCTTGGCCATGCGAGATCAGATCGGTCTCACCGTTTCAGATCCAGGATTGTTGGACGGATTGGCGGAGATGAACAAGCTACCGGAGATAATCAAACCGGCCGCTAGAGACGAGGATCCCTCGCCCGGATCCAGCCGTCCCGTGGAAGAGGAATATAGCGACCGTGACTGGGAACAGGGCGTCCACGCCCGATCGGACCAAGAAGTGCCCTGCAGCAATAAAAGGTCCCTCTAGGCGGACCCCCAAGCAGGCCGGACGAGACTAACCACGGTTAGTAGTCAACAGTAAATGTTTGGAGTGGGAACGAAAGAGGAACGGATGGATATATTAAAGGAGAAATGAGAGAAATAAAAGAATTAAAGCAAGCCCGACTACTCATCCCCGTGGATGACTGTACTTGCCGTGGAGCCGAGTCACCCGAAGTCCAGGGTGGTCGGAGGGCCGTGCGCGGTATTGATTGCGCCAAGGATCTTGCTGGTCAATGGCCGCCAAGGATTTGGAAAGGGAGGTGGTCTGATCCAGCGCACCTAGGCCGGGATACCACGTCCCTCCTTCCGCTGCATTTCCGCTCCTGCGGTTTGGTAGATGGAGCATGAACGGGAAGAGAAACAGGTCCAAGTCACATTTACCATCCCGGATACCCTCCATGATGAACGTACACAGACGGACCCACGCCTCGGAAGCTCGCCCCCGACGATTCTTACGGGCAAGAGAGTACCTGCGGAGGGATTCGTCCACTCGCTTGTCCTCTGCAGAGATGTACAGGAAGTGGGTAGACTCCCAGATGGCCCAAGCGTGAGTCACGGTGAAATCATGAAGTCTCGCCTTGAATTCCGTGAACCATGGGTTGGATGGAAGCCCCATATCCGGCATCTTGGTGTTCAGGATTTTCCAAGGTTTGGTCTCCATGAGTGCGTCGATGGCGCCCGATCCCATCAGGTCAGGGTTCCAAGTCTCTGAGGATGGCGTCTTGTGAGATCGAGGGAACAACCAGAGAGGTGGACGGGATAGGGAGTGAGCGAGTTGGGAACTGGAGATATCAGCTAGACTGGTATTGCTCAGTTGCTCGACTGGCCAAGGTAGTATGGCGGACCGATCCGCCCCACTGGGGAAGCGCCCTCCCGATAACCACAGAAGCGGAAGTTTGGGAAAAGAGGGCGCAGGGGGTAGAGCACTCTTCCGGACCTTAGGTTTGGCTGCCGGTCGGGGGGGTCGACGTGTGGGACGTGACCCGGCCGGGGTTGATCGCCGTTTTTTGGCCGGAGTCTGGGAGAGAGGTTCTGCTGAATCACTCAGGTCGGGAGGAGTCAACCACTGATCAGGGATGTCCTCGTCGTTGTCTTCCACTTTCTCCTCGGCCACTCCGTTGGAACTCGAGTTACGCGCGACCGGAGCGGCCGGGGTGTCGACGATGCTGGGAAGCAAGGATGGGTCGGACGGCTCATGTTCTCCGGAGCCAAAACCTGCCGGCGGCGGAGTCTGCAGATCGATGATCTGATCGGATTCCATTTGACCCGTCGTTCGCCCACCGGAACTGGAAAGGCGGCGACGGGTATCCGCGCGAGAACGGGATAACGCAACACTGACTCGCTGGGCCTCGTAATCCTCGTCTTCTTCGTCATCATCATAGATAACCGAAGGGGAGGATGACCCTGAGTCCGAGGAAGAATCAGGCGACGCGGCCGCTGGCCCAGAAGAGGGCGCGGCCGCTGACCCGGATGGGGCCACGGCCGCTTCGGATTCCGAGTCCTCTTCAAAGTTAGAACTGGGGGTGAGACCGGTTCTACCGGGAGTGTATTGAGGAGATGGAAGAGGGGACCGTTTCGCGAACAAGCTGTCATCGCTTTCCGACCCGAGCTCTTCCCCGTCGCCCGACTTGTCCGGAGGACACTGGCGCGAGGGTGGGGATTCGCTCGGCTTCTGCTTCTTAGGCGGGTTAGCACCGGCCAAAGGAGGGCTAGAGCCGGCCGGACGTTTTTGCCCCTGCGATCCTGCCGGGGCGGACGAAGAGTTGGGTCTGGCAAGGGGCGAGTCGGAGACGGCGGGAGGTTCCTCAGGTTCCGACCCCGCTGCGGCAGGCAACGGGGTTGGGTTCGGCGGAGAGGTCTTCCACTGACCCACCATTCCCAAGACAGACAAGACGGATTCCCGTACTTCGGGAGGAGCTCGATAAAGGGGAGCGGCTTGGCTCTGAGTTGCCTCGAGCTGGTTTTGGAGTCCACACAATAAGGACCTAAAACGATCCTCTTTATCCAGCATGGCATGACAAACACGGTCCGCCCGAGCCAGTATGGCATGGGCGTCGAAATTCTCCTGGCGGGCCCGGTACAGCTCAGAACGCAACTCCTGTTGCCGAGAAGTGGCTTCTTGCAACTGCCGCTCCAGATCCGTGATTTGGCGAAGGGCCTGGGCGTCGCGCAGGTGGTCGCGGCTGTCCCGCGCCTTATCCAGGTCTTGGGACACCTGGCAGAGCCGGGTACGAAGATGCGTAAGCTCCCGAGACATGTCCGGAATTTTGGCAGATTGCTTTTTCAGCTCTTCTAACTGTTGAACTGTGGAGTGACAAGAAAATGAAAACTGTAAGCAACTGGGCCATCGCGTAAGAAGAGACGAGGCACTCACGCTGAAGCTTGGATCGTTGGACCAGTTCCTGATTAGCAGACCGGAGAGGTTCAACGACGTCTTCCAACATGCGGAGGCGGTTACGCTCTCCTGTCAGGATGGTGACTTGGTTCTTGAGATCGGCCACTTGTTTCCGGAGATCGATTACTTCCGGAGATGGGCCCCGAGCGGCGGCTTCGTCAGCCCGGCGGTTGGCAGCGGCAAGTTGCCGAACCAAGTCGGCCTGAATCTGCTCCAAGTCATCCACCTGGGCGGTCAACATGTCCAGCCTCTTTTCCATCCCCGCTGTCTCGGAGATCGGGGTGGATGGCGCGGCCGCTCGTTGTAGAGCGTCCGTGAGTTGACCTACAATGGCCCTGAGGCGGGTCACCTCATCCTCCGCTGCTTTACGACCAAGTTTCAGTTCGGCGACCCGGGGGTTCAGGCGGTCCAACATCGCGCAAGAAGTTTTGAAGCTCCGAAACAGAGACTCATAGTTGTCCTGACAGGATCGAAGCTCCTCCCGAAGGGAAGAAACGACGGCCTTCAGTCTGTCCCGTTCGCCGCAGGCTTGGCCGTGAACGCGGAGCGCGACCTCGGCGTCAGCGGACGACAGCACCAGATCGGGAGTGCGAGACGATTTCGGCGGTTGTGCGACCTCCACTCCGCTGGCAGGCGAGTCGTCGTCCACGAGAACAAGACGGCAGACGTTGGCCTTGTCGATTTGCAAGACTGGTGATTAATCAAGACAATGTCAGTATTGGTGGACATGCAGGCTAGCCAGTGTGGAGACCGACGGAGTCCATGGAGATGTTATAAAGTGGTGGGATGACGTACCAAAGCGAGGCATGGATGAGCGGTATCGGGTTAAGTAAGTTCGAGTGAGATCGCGTCCCGACCGTTGTGCGGCCGTGTCGCGACTCAGGGGCGGCTGTGGTGAAGTGACTTATAAAATAATGTAAGGCACTTTCCAAAGGGCGCATCCTGATTGGTGGAAATGAGGGCCAAGGGTGTAGGCGCCGGATGGTCGCCGCCGATGAGGTCTACCAGCGGCCAGGTGGCGCCAGGCTAGAAACCACGTCGGCGGACCTGACAAGGGGCGAGGATAGTCGGATAAGCGGGCTGAGCAGACGGCAGGACTATGGAGGTTTGACGGCCGAGGCGCGGATGGCGGACGGCCAAGATGGCGGACTGTTCGTAAGGATGGAGTGGAAGGAGCCCGGAAGAAGAGGATTGTTCTAGTGGAAAGAGTATGCACCGGGATCGTAGGAAGGGCTGCCAAGGGACTGCTAGCGTCAGCGGCCGAGGGGCGCGGATGGGTGGCTATCCGGCCGAGCCGGTCGTGTACAATGTACCATTCGGACTGGTACCATATGGGTTCAGTGTACCGGCCGGGTTGGTACCATTTGGGGTTGGTGTACCGGTACACAGAGTCGGAGTTAGCCGGGTTGCGTGGGTAAGATACATGACTGGTCAGGCGTGTTATTTGAGGTAGGTTACACAAAGGGGGTATTGGACATAGGATAAATCAGTATACGTTTCGCTTTCTTAGACGCAAGTCGCTTTTATTGGTTCACGGCAGAGGGCTAACAAGGTCCCCTCTTGCTGTTATTGGTTTGCCCGGGGAAGGTTAAGTTAACCCACCGGAAGTCCCCTGACCGGGAGTCGCGGCGACTTCGTATACTCGCCTCAAGTCGCCCGTGTTTTGAACACGGTATTAAGTATTGGGAAGTGGTGACATTTTGGCCTTCTGTGGAAGAGTTTGGATTTGTCTCTGCCTTATTTACACATTTGGATTCGCCCTTCATTGTTATTGTTTTAGCTGGCCGATTGATTATTCTCGGTCCAGCCGGCACTATACAAACTTCAAGTGTCTTATTGGTTTAGCTGGCCGATCGACTATTCTCGGCCAGCCGGCACTATACAAAGTTCAAGTGTATTGCCAGACGAGCTCCCCGGTGACGATTTCCGCCCAGGAGCTACCCCTAGTCCTAACCCTCATCTCCCTATTGGACGGATTTACACTTTTCGCCCTAGGGTCCACCAGGAGAGCAAACCACCCAGTACTGACGGGTACACAAGGTGAGCTTTCAACATGCAACATCCGAGCAGTCACGATCAAGCGGATGGAAGTGACCGATCTAGCCGGCCGGATGCCGGATCGGATCATGACTCGGATGGACGGAGTACCCCCTCCGATAGTCAGTCGTCTGGGACCCCGTGGGTGTTCGCGTCTCAGGAAGATTTCTGAGAGCGACTACACCACAAAGTCGAGAAGTGCGTCTGAAGTGGCCTCGTCTGTGTGAAGAGTTTGAAGAACAATATTGCAATTCGGGGGTGTCTGTCGCTAGACAGTACTACCACATGAAGAAAAGATCCGACGAGACGCCGATCGAGTACTTACATCGGTTGAATGTTGCTGGTCTACGCGCGGAAATGCCGATCAAGGACCCACGACACCCGTACATAGCCCGTGAACATGTCGAACACTTCATTGGGACTCTGGATAATCGCGATCTAGCTGATCAGCTAACCCTGCTCCGTATAAAGGACTCAGAACAACTGGAACTGACTTTAAGGACGTTGCAGCGGGCCAAGAGTCGACAGCCCAAGGTCGACGTAGGATCGAACCGGTACCGGTCCAAGCCACACCCTGATCAGAGCAAGATACCGGCAGCCCGACCAGCCAGAGCGATTCGAATGATCGCGAAGGAATCAGACAGTTCAGGCTCTGAAGAAGAAAGTGGCCAGTCGAGTCTGAGTTCGGACGAGGAACAGTACCGTCATGTATTTACGACGGAACCAATGTATCGCCCGAAATCATCGACTAATGGTATTGTGGTGAAGCGATCGGAAAATATTGGGACTGAAGTGGACCACACATGGCCGTTGATTGGTGACGATAGAACACCCATCAACATATGACGGTTGATGGGTGGGAAAATGTCGATCACGATCAAGAAGAAAAGGTGGTGGCCAACGGATATTTACGACGTGGAAGAATCAGCCAAGTATGGTCGTTAAGCCCAGTCCCAGGCACTGGCAGAATGATGGAGATCACGATCACGCTCGTTGTCACAGTCACTAAGTGGAGTTCTCGTGGAATGTAATAAGAAATAGTGACTGTCGACATGACATACCAAGGGCAGGTGACCAGCCGATCTCTGAATGTTATAGTGGTTGAAGCTGGCTATGATACGAAGTTACAGCCTGATTGGCCTGTCATGCCCGAAGAATGAAGATCAAATGATGAATGAAGATCGGGCAGGTGGATTAACAGGTTGCATGAGTGATGTGAACCTTTGGTTGCTCCGAAGATGATGTGGCAAGGCCTGATCAGGCCTGATCAGCCTTGATCGGTGTTGTATGGTTGCCCTGACAAGGTATAAAGATCGGAAGTGTGGTTTGGAAGATGAGTTGAGTCGTGACGATGATGACCCAGAGCGTTCCCGTGGTGATCAAGTGGTGATCAGCCTGATCACCACCTGATCACTTGGTTGATCACTATGTTGATCGTGATCAGGGCCGATCAGCCTCTGATCAGCGTTGATATGCAAGGGCAAGTAAGTTCTCGATTTGGTCGGACTATATATGAAGTGAACAAGTGCTGGAGAGCAGGTCTCAAGTGGTTTCAAGGTCGTTTGTTGAAGATCAGGATGGGTTGAGGATCTTCTGAAGAGTCGGGTCATGATCAGGGCAGAATCGGTACAGGTCAGTTTGAAGGTGCAGCCAGGATGGGCAAGAGAGTGTTACGCAACCGTGCGACGAAGTAAATAGGTTCGAAGTAAAGGTCAGGCATGAGTTGAGGTATGGTACACAGGTATAGGACATTGCATATATAATAACAGGTTTAGATTTTCCCCCTAAAGCAAAGAGTCGCTCCGCCACGTGTGCGGTCATTGGGAGCACAGGGTTGATTAGTCCCCTCTTGCTCATCTATTTCCCGGTTAAGACGCGCTTAGACGCATTTTGGCTTACCGGAAGGCCCCCGACGGGTTTGTTTTTAGGTGATCGAACCTCACCCTCAACGCGCACGTGTTTGGAACACGTTAATAATATTGGTAAAGGTTTTGTGGAGATAACGTTTGTGGATTACTGTGGAAGATCGTGGATTGATCGCATTTTCTTGGTTTCGTTATATCTCTCTCTCATTGGCTGGCCTGATCAGACGAACTTTCCTGATCAGTGCCTAGATACTGAATAAGTGTCGACCCCAACCCGTTCTCCGGTGAAGATTTCCACCCGAGGACACCCCCCGTCTCGAGAAGGTCAAACCCTCCGACCTGATCAAGATCATCCTTTTCGTCACCGAGTCCACCTAAGTGAGTGTAATCAGCCCCGATCGACGGGTACACAAGGTGAGATGAAGTTAAACATAGATCCTGACGAGCATGAAGACCGGCCAGATGACCGGGAGGATCAGATCAGTCACCACAGTGGTGATTCATCTGATTCCGATGCTGATCAGGACCGACGGAGTACCCCCTCCGATAGTTGGTCGTCCGGGCCAGTGGGTATCCGGATTCCACCCACGACTTCGGTCATGGATTTGGAAATCGGCTCCACCACAATGGTGCGCGTGCCCGGATCACTTGGTGACTCAGGATATCACCGTGATTCCTTTGATGATGAAAAAGATGTGAAAATCAAAGTGGAGGAAACTTTTTCGGGTGTATTGGAGGAAGGCGTATCGCCTCCGATGCTGTCCATTTCAAAAGGAAGCGATGATCGACCTGGTTTGGCGGAGTGCCAGGTCGAGATTAAAGATGAAATAACTCCCCACATGGCCCCGATCGGGGCCGATCTGGGTTATAGTAAAGTTGACTATAACCCAGGAAAGGATCGAGGTGTTAACCTTGATCCTATGCATAAGAAGAAAATGGAAAAAGACAGAAAAAACATGGGGGCGGATCATTGCGATCCACCTAAAAAATATGTGAAACCTAAACCGAAGATCTTCGAGGAAGACGAAGAGAAGATCGAACCAGCCGAGTAGACCACTGTCCAAGATGTGGAACGACTGTTCTATCTTCGAGAGTTTCACAGGTTCCTGGTTACCAACCCAGTGATGAAGATCATCAAGCCTAAGATCATCGGGAAGCTGGAAGGTCGAGCGACCCGGCCGGTGATCACAGGCAGTCAACTTGATCTGATCAGGAACCTCTTGGCGCAGATCGACGAGGTTGGCTTCACTACTGGTGCCTTCGACGCGAATATGCTATTCGATCTGGATCAAGAGACGATCAGAGAATCTATGATCACCCTGTATGATCATCTTGCCTCGTTACTAGGGGCGAACCCAGTGGTTCAGTCGCCGATCGCGGATCCTTCGCACCGATCACAGTTGGTTGAGTATCCTATGGATATCGAGTCGATCTATCAATCGTCATCACAATCTGGAGCGGCATCCACCGACTCCTCGGTTGGGATCACACGTATGACGTTGGGCCCGAAAGGGATCCAGCAGATCAACCCCAAGACCGAGTCGCAGAACAGGAAGAGAAAGCCGGAACCTGGTAGAGTCGGATCGGACGATAGTTTCGAAGATGCCCAGGAAGTGCCACAGGCCAATCCGACCTCATACCAACATGCCGGAGGTCCCAGAGCGTTTAAAAGCCATGTTCGCGACAATGATGAACTGATTTGCGGGTGAACAATATGGATTGCCTCAGTACACACCTGGACAAGGACAACCATGGCGATCGGCACCGAATATGAATCAGTCTGCTGAGAAATCGGTCAAGAGACCCGTGGATGTGGAGATGGAATCAGTCCGATCAGCCGGAATCGTTCGTTCGATATGCCAGGCCGATCACCAGGACCGATTTCACCGATCACCCCCGCGGAGTGATGTGGACATGGAGTCAGAGGGCGAGATCAGCCAACATTTCGATCCAGATGATCTGGACATTGAGATGCCTCGTAGAGCGAATATGGCCTCCGCGCAGGCATTTGACAGTGAATCAGGAACGATCACCCGAGTACGAATGTCTGCGATCTCGGAATTGAAGGATTTCACTGGCAAAGATATGGATGACGATCAGGCCAGAGGTTGGTTAAGCCGGACTAAGTCAGCTTTTCTGAGGGGCAAGACACCGGAAGATGAAAGATGCCTGATCTTCGCTGATCTAATGAAAGGTCCGGCCATGAACTGGCTTAAACAGCTAAGTTGTGGTGAAGTGACTTATAAAATAATGTAAGGCACTTTCCAAAGGGCGCATCCTGATTGGTGGAAAT